>PDGT01000018.1:1413947-1450459 GCA_003671415.1 Megathymus violae | reverse complement strand
GTGACCTTCTTCTGCGCTATGTAGAGGACTCCGGGATCTCCATGGGAACACAACCGGAGTCCTCTGAGCGCGGTGCCCCTGTTGGGCTCTACCCGGGAGGGACAACATGTCCCGTCCCGCACCATCCAATCTTATCGACGGTACGCGGCCACACATACCGTCGTTCTTCCTAGTGCTGCTAGCCTGAAGGTTCGAGCTGCCATTCTTACCGCCCGCAACCCCGGAAGTCCCCTTTTAGTCGCCTCTTACGAAAGGCAGGGTATACCGTAGCTCGTATTCTGGTTCCGAGCTACAGAAACAACTCCTGGGACCTCACGATGCCTAGTTACTACTGACGAATTATGAAAGCAATAAAGGAAATAAAACCCAAGTATATACGAACTAAAATATATACAAATATATTAATGTATAGTGCAACAGAAACTTTCGACCATGACTTAATATTGGTTTATGTATAGACAAAAAATTATATAAGTGTATAAATTTTAAGAACTAGAGTTTATTTACAACAATAGTAGTAAAAGGCACTTTTTGTATTCCTCAAAACTACGAAGAATATCTCGTTGTTGGGTTGTTTCATTAACAAAAAGCAACAAGCTTCCAGTTAAGATATGAATGTTGATGGGAGTTCGTAGCAAATAATGAATGAACATGAATAATTATTTTATTTAAATTATTTATTGTGGTTTCATTTAAAAAATTAGCTTCAGTATGTGTGCTGTACATGTTTGTTTTTCAGTGAGTATAAGTATAACAGGGAGAGAATCTACATCAACGAATAGGAGAGTACCTGGAATAGACGTTCTACAAAACAGGTGGAAACGACCTGCCACAGGATATAGCTCGAGAAACTCAAGAATATCCAGTTTTCAACAGTCCACAAGGTACCGTTAACATATATTAATATTATAAAGATAAAGTGCACATTTTGTGAGTTTATGTATGTATATATACGGAAAGTAATCGCCGAAACCAAGGCACTTATTTGAAGAAATATTTTTCCACTTGAAAGATACAATATTCTGGATGGATATAGGTTATATATTAAGCAGATAGTTATAATAAAAACAAAGTTTCGAATTCCATTTTATTTTAAAAGTAATATTTATATTTCATAGAGCAAAAATAACTTTAACAGATTGCCTATCCTAGAAATTCTGGAACTTAATTTTTTTTATACTCACAGGAAAAATAGTAAAGAGAATTTTTCTATCCTATGATTTGTCTAAATCACGCGTAGTGTTTTAGTCTCGTTGTTTAATCAAACTTTTCGACACGATAAATTGTTTTTTTTTATTAATATTTGTTACATTACATACATAGTAAAGTAATAGAGTAATATCTACCCATGCAAAAGAATATTAAATATATTATCATATGCTTATTAATTAAATAGTTTACATAACTACAGCGGAATTACACTGATTACAAATGTCATCAGATATACGTAAAAATATTAAGTATTATACAAATATGTATTGACACCTGAGATTTGGCAGATTTATATCAAGCTTTTTGGACTGCATCCATAGAAGGTCTCTTAGTATGATTACGTACGACTAAAGAAAGACGGTTGTCAGTTTTGCTTGTATGTTTTAATGACTTGACAACATAGACAGCAGTCACACGGCCAAATTCATGAAACCGTGGACAAAACTCAATCTGAAGCAGTGTAAATTTTTCAAGAAAGAAGAATAATATATGGATTACGATGAGTTCGATAATCGTACGTCAATGTATCCGGGCAAGTTACAACATTAATTGACTAAAAATACTTAATTTGATACAGAAGAAAAATTCTGCTTGTGAATTGCCGTGAGCAAAGGATCACAATCGATTCTACTTGTATAGACAACAGTCTTTCCAAAATAAATATATGCTTTAAACTTTTAGAAGACCAAACTTTGTACAAATTTGTATATTACACCTAGAGAGTGACTTCTTAAAGTACATTATAAAGAGTATTAATGTACATTAAAAAAAGAGTACTGTTAAAATTTAGTACATACATTTTTATTTAAATATTTATTGACCCTTATCGTTTCTACAGTGTGTGGACCTATTGCGTAGTAGCATTTTGTACCAGTCAACACTTGATGTTACTGAGAATGTGCGTTAGACAATATATATGTATTTATGTATGTATGTGTGTGTGTGTGTAAAAACAAAATATATTTATTATACATATACTATACACAAACATTTATTTCATTATGATTTCAAATAGAGCTCATCCACAAGGTTTTTTTTATATAGGGCAAAGTAGCGATTCTTAGATTCGACGAGAAACGAAATATCTTATCATGATTTGTATAAAAATATTGGAAATTTTCCTTAAGATAGCAAAGATAGATGGATCGTTTTAAATCGAAAGGAACTTCTGACGAACTGTTAGCGATTTTAAGTGAGAGCGAAAAGGAGAGGTGTGGTCATATTTACGTGCCCCAAATATATATCGAATGCATTTATAAAGCAGCTGATCCAATATATTAAGAAATTCTTCATTCAAATCTGGCTAACAAACATTCGCATAATCAATAAATATCATTACAAAGACATTAACCAGCATTAATTTCTATTAAAACTGTGGAATTTTTTTGTACGGTGAAGAGACCGCAGAGTGGCTACTACTTATTAACTGATGTGTTAGCCAACTCAGTGTACTATCAATACACATTCCGATATTTTTATTGTTTTATTGTGGTCCTGGGGTTCCATTATAAAAGAGAGAAAGCAAGCTTTTATTGTCAGTCTTGATTAACAATCTCGATCTACCAATGAGTTTAACCTGATATTTGGATGTATTGATAGATCTCCCAAAGCTCGACGATCACTTCATTAATTTACCCAGGTTTTTATTGATCTTCTCAATCACATGTTTGAATTGAATGTCATCTTCAATAGTATGCATGCAAAACTTAAAGTCTTCAATATACAAATGATACGAGCAGTCAAACTTATTGAATAGGTATTCCTCCTTGAGGTACGCCTGCTACTGTATGAAGCAATTTTAAGAACGAACGAGTAGATTGCTGGTGGCCCTGAAGATAAGTCGAAAACCATTTTAAGACCGCTGGGTTGAATTTTAAAAAGAAAAAGAGAGCGATAAGGTTTTCGTGGTTTAATGTCATAAATGCATTAGAAAAATCAATTATTATCATTAGAAAAATTAAATCTTTGGTCATCTAGTACTTTGATAATTGCTATAGTAATTAGGGCTATTATAAGGACGAAAAACTAGGCTTACATGCGGTCAGTAGAAAATATTTTTATCTAATTTCGATGGGATATTGGCCGCGAGATAAAGAAAAATTGATGATTTATTCCATAGTAATAGACAATCAAAAATGTTATATAACATAAGTCTGCTAATAATATCACACCTTACCACTCTAGATTTGTTTAAGGCTATGACCTTTACAATTTTGTCCTGTTGTAAAAGGGATAACTAAAACACTGAAATGTCGGAAGTTGCACGGATGACAAGAGAATGTTTGAGAACGGATTAAAAGGTTGATGGGGAAATAGCGACAAAATAACTATTAATAAAATTTAAATCTGGAGGAGAACTACAATCCAAAGTTTGTGATTTTAAGAAGTCAACACACTTTTGAAATTTCCGTACCTCAGCTGGAGAAGACATTACTGTGGATATATCGCCATTTGGCCAGGAGATCTTCATAAAAACACTGACCATCGATATAGCGTCTCTTGATCTAGACAATAAAAGCTAACGTTTGAACAAACTGTCACCCCTATTGCACGCCCTTTGTGGATTAATGCTGAAAAATGATGAAATATGTACGAGTGTCTCTCTATCTATCAAAAATTATTTATGGAAAGTATTACGCAAATCAACTAAATTTTAAGCAATCGTCCACTATTATTACTTTCATTCCGTATTTACCGAGAGGTGAAATTAGTGAAAATCCTAAAATCAACTGAAAATGTTACAACCGATTTTCGTTTTCTGATGTTATTCAAAACTGACGGTCCTTTATAAACATGTTAATTCCTTATTATACACCTGTAAGGGTGAAACATCGGAAATCGTTGCCTTAATTGATGGCTACGTAACTAAATATACACACTGACAAGATTTCAAGCCGGTCTTTAACTCGGCTCAAGGACAAAGAGTTTCATATATTTGGATTAATAAAATGTGTCTATCTTATTCATTATAAAAAAAAATCGCTTTCTGCTTCTAGTATATTGTATCAGTTACATAGCTAGCAGTTTGCTTATTGTCGCATAATGTGCTTATATCCCTCCCTCATTTATTAACGTCAATATGTATTAACAATTTAATATTACTTAAAAAATATTTCAAGGCTTTCTTTCAAACAGTGCAACATCTCACGATGAGTATGAATCGAGCTGCAACCGACAAATACATAGAGCTGGAAGTTCAGTAGAAAATACTCAACCTACTATAAACGAGGATAATGGTAAAACATTTTAATTATTAATTTAATACTAGGTACATACATGGTAAACTGAGGACGTTTTACTTAGAATACCTAGGTAACTGAGTGCCAGCTAGAGTGCTATAGCAGTAAACTAATTTAAACGTATGTTCAGGTACTGGAACACGCTCGTGAACACATTTAGGATCTCACGCGTAATCAAGATCTCAAAATAAATAAATATTTTTCTGTCACATTAATTCTGTCCTCGCTGAAATTCGAACCGACCGACTCGACTTTCACAGATCATGCATGATCGATACAAATAATATCAATAAAAGAAGTAGTTACTATTCCAATTTCAACCGAATATGAATGATGGTTCAAAAGATTCGTATTAAAAATTGGTCAATCCGGTGGACTAACGGACAGCGTGAGCTTTTTATTGCGTTGTATCCTTTAAGAAACCCACAAAAAGATTATTTGACAAATTTACGAAACAAAAATCTCTCACGCAACTTTAATTTATTTATTTTTTAATCGTTTATATGTCGGGAATGTGAATAATATACCCCGTTCGCACAACCGTCTGCCTCGTGTTGATGATTACTTTATACCATGTAAACAAACAGCCGCCGAAAATCATCTTGCTAAGAAACAGATGGAGTACCAGCAACACTTTTGACAGGACTATTTTAGAACCTATTCAACTATTTTATTTATACTATACAATTACAGTAAGCCCATCGGTATAGCGTGATTTGAAAAAGGCTATTTTGGACCGAAATCACGATTAACGCCATAAGAATTGTAAGAAAGTTAATATCTCGAGATTCGACGTACATACATAGATAGCGACCTCTTTACGACCCAATCAACGATAGGAACTAATAACAATAGAGTCATTGTTTTTATTGATTCCACATCGATTTCAATTAATTCATGATGATTATTTTGTTAATGTTTTTAATCGTATTTTGAATGTTACCTTCAGTTCTCTTTATAAAACCATTAGTGGATCACTATTCAACGATCGACTTTCTTATGCTTGAGTATCGACAAAATTACGATGGAAATTCTCTGGAATTTGGCGAAACAAACAATAGAATACTAGTAATTCAAACGTTTAAAAAGGAAGTAATAAATTATGATTTAAATTTTTCCTTGCTATTTTTTAACATGCACAAGTACAATAATACAAAGTAAATGCATTTTTGAAAAAAATTTTACAGTTATATTTAATAATGAATAGTTTAATACATAACTATTTCTTAAGACTACCGGTGCTTCTGGGTATATTTCAGACAAGAAATATATTTTCGCCTTCGTATCAATTATTCGTATCGTATTAGACGTTTCAATCCGCCCGATCAAGAACAGGTTTTCAGCATTAGTAAATAATGAGTACGGGTTATCTGATACAAAATCTCTGTTGGATACCGTAGGAACGACGTACCTACTGATTCACCGTTAGTTTTAATTTCCAAGTCGACACTTTTTTTATATAGAACCAAACAATAGATCTTATTAATCAAATGTTAGTAGGTACAGCTAATAACCCTTATGATATCTCCAACAACGAGATATGGAAATTGTAACTACTGAGGAAAATATATTTTAACAAATAGGACTTATGTATGATATTAACATTTTAAAATAAAAATATCATGATGCACATTTTATGCAGATATTATAAGGGGAAATTAAATGTAAGTAAATGCAAATATGTATTGTAATTCTGACAAACATTAATAATTTCAACAATTTAAAACAAATTAATAATGTGGATAATAACGATATTACTAAAATTGATTAATCTTATTTCAAACCCATTTCCCCCTGATATAAAGCCCGTCATGTAAACCCCTTTTTATCACTTTTCTTTTCATTTAATTAAATGTTTTGAGGTCGCCTGCATATTAATATTATATCTATTCCAGGTTCATCTTCAGTAACAGTGAAAGTAATGAGAGGTGAAAATGAATCTGAATGTAGTTCAACCACCAATCCTACGGTAATTATAACACGTTGTAAGTTCCAACGGACGACTCCGCGCGGGAAGATTACGTGCAACGCTGGTGACATTTTCATATGCCTTAGGCCTTATACACGTTGACTTAATGTAAATACTATTATTGCTAGTATCGCGATGAACAATTTACCGTACAAATTTAGTCAATATCACGTGAACAAAATACAAACTGCATCCATCGGCTTGTATTTGGCCTTACAATAAATTGCACTGCTTTATATGTATAAATTACTAGTAGTGTGTTTGTTTTTTTTAATTTCACTTTTATTGCTTTAGATTTAGTTGAATACAAAATAATCTTTATCTGTAAATTAATCTGTGCGTAATCACTGATCATCTTAGAGTTAAGCAGGGGCCATTCAGTAATTTAAATGAAATACCTGCCTGATATAGCTTATGGCGAACTGGAATTGTTGTAAAAATTAAACTACATGTAGAAAGTGGGTAAACGGGCGCGGTATTAAACGAAAATTTTTTATATAATTAATTTTGTAATATTCGTATTTGACGGAAATTTAGTGCGCAGAGTTTTAATAATAAGAAAATTTTGTATAAAAGTAATGTTTTTATTAAGTTAAGTAATGACTTATAGGTATGTTTATTGGAAATAAAGTAACAATTTGTCTATAAGTCAGGGAAAGGCACGATGGAAAGGCACGATACTATTACGATTGTTATTCTCCGTCCCATTCCTACGGATTTATTTTGTACATGCACCTCTGATTATTCGAATAATTTATAATTTGCATGGATAATCAAATCGTAATTAACAATACATCGGCCTACCTGACGGATCTCTATAATGTTTAAACGTATAACTTCTGATCTAATTGAACGTAATATATATTTGTATTATTTGTATTGTGTACATGATAGCTGTGATGGGAATAAATAGGCGGCGCTATATAAAGCTATTTAAAAGTATATTAATTAATGTTTAATGTGATGTGTGTTTAGTCTAGATGGCAAGAATTGAGATGTGCTATTCTCCGCGCTAAGATTATCTATGTTGTGGATAGCAGTGCATTATATATAGTTAGTTATAGTTATAAATGTATAATGTTTATTATTTATTAACACAACGTGTGCCAGGCCAGATAGTAATAAGATATTAGTCGTAAGTAAGTTTAGCTCTTATATAGTTTCAAAGCAAGCGAACTTCCGTTGAAGATGTAGACCTCAAAGTCAGAGAGTTCCTCTGATTCTTCAGTTACGCAGAATTATTTAGCGTTTTCACTTTGCTGAGCTGACTGTGTGTAAGTACTATTGAAAATAAAGTGCACACACATTTTTGCAGCACACACAAACTATTATTCGTTTTTAACAGTTATTCAAAAGTGTAAATACAGCGAAAAACTATTATACGAGTACGGAGGAAATAAAAAAGATATTACTTTTGTGAATGAATTTAAAGGATGGGGTTGAAATGATAAAAAGTATTTAGTTTTTTTTTTATTTTTTGCGTTATTCAACGCAAAACGAGCGGTGAAGGTATTATGGCGTCGAATATCTGCTAGCCAAAACCGGACTTTTAAAATGTACGGTATTTTTTAATTAATTTTGTAATACACAAATGATACCAAAGCACATTGTTAATGTTTAGTTTAAAATCCTATACATAAACCAGGCATATAATGTTATCAAAATATTTTAATATAAAAATGGTGGTTTTACATTGTGGTGTGTCTATGACAATGTGTGTGTACGACACGATGTGTTTATGACTATGTGTGTGTACGACACGGTGTGACCATGACGTGTCCATATTGAATCAATTAATATCGCCACCATATGTTTTAGGCAACATGATGCAA
Source organism: Megathymus violae (assembly GCA_003671415.1). Classification (NCBI taxonomy): domain Eukaryota; kingdom Metazoa; phylum Arthropoda; class Insecta; order Lepidoptera; family Hesperiidae; genus Megathymus; species Megathymus violae. The sequence goes on along the minus strand of PDGT01000018.1, from coordinate 1,442,207 downwards.
AATTTAATACAGTGTATTTTACCTGTTTGTGCATATCAATAATTGTGTATATACATAATTATGTACATAGTTATACTGATTTAACAATCAAGCATTGAGAACGGTTGCACAGGATGTTACTTTTATTATAAATGTTACTTTACTTGTAATTGATGTATAAATAGCATAATGATGGAAATATATACATAATTGTATAGTTACAGTATATTTTATACAGGCTTTCTATTACACTAGATAATATTTTGTATAATATGTATACATATAGTTATTTTTAACATCGATCGCATACTAAACTCACAATGAACTAAATCGACTTATGACTATACATATAGCGCACTTATACATAACATGATTTTTGAAAATCCTAATCAATATATTATTGTGAATATAGATAGCATCATTATCATGAAGGTTTAAATGATAGCAAAAATTATTGCAATTAAACAATTTCATCTAACTCGAAGAAAGCTTTTTTGGCGCGAATAGCCTCACCGTCCGACTATCCCCTGGCAAATAACTCGTTACGACGTAACAACAATTTGTGTGATATGTTCTATTATGCTTAGCCAATGTTGTATGAAAATTATTAATTAAACATGCAAATATAATGTAAATGTCATTTAATTGACGTCATACAGATGTATTAATTATCACGTGGTAATGACTTAACGTCACCTGAGCAATAGATCGACTGGGTGTAAACGCTTTTTATAGTGTCCCAAATTTTGCAAACGCCAGATTGAACGCTGGATTCACAGCAGTTCCACAGATTTAATTTTATCGTTTTAATGCGATAAAGGATTTCATGATGTCCCATTGTTTTTAAGGCATATTGATCTTTTTCGTCAAATGCTAGAGATACATTTTGAACAGAATTTCTTGTACTCATATTAAATCGCGCTTAAACGATTACGGGATTCGTATACGGATCGGATCGGATTTATTAATCATATATCAATATAATAACTCAATTTGCAATTTTTTTTATCAATGATATAATTTTCATGATAATGGTGTTTCATTTTTTTACAAAGCTGTAAAGCTTTGAAATTAATTTCTTTTTAATGAAACCTAATAATAATGTTTTGTATTTCTTTTTTTATTATTATGCACTGTAGTACGGATTGATTTGTGTAGAGATGATTCGATTTAGTTATCCACGTTTTATGACATACTTAAATATCGTTAAAATATTATTTATAATATTTATCAGTACTAAGCAATACATTAAACTATAAAATTCGCCAAGTGAATTTGTAAATGAACATCTACCAAAATATTACGTTCTTGTATAAAGATTATTACTCGCAGTAGGGTATTAAATCCATGAGAGAAATTATCTAATCATTGATGGATTATCAATGAACTGATAATGTTTCGAGCAAAATGGTAACACTATAATACATCATCAGCGTAATTACCCGTACATTGTAACGCGAAATTAACACGTTATTTTCTGTCTGTGCAGTCGGCTAGAAGTCGCTACTCGGCCCGATCTCCCGGCAGTCAGAACACGCTCAAAGTGCAAAACACAGTGGTGGCTCTTGTACATAGCCTCCCCGACTTGTCTCTGGCAACATTTCCGCATCGCGAGCGGCAAAGGTAATGTAATATGACATCTCACATTTAATTTATTAACTTACATTTGACGATTGAAAACTTTGCACTATGGTATATATTAATATTTTATTAATAGGTGAATTCCCTTAAAATCAAATAACAACTAATTAGTGACACGGTTATCCTCGCCGTTTACTTCTGGAGTGTTCAATTGGAAATTGTTAATAATTAGAAGTGATAGGCAATATAAACCGACAAAGGTGGTTAAATTTATTAATTTATCACTTGAAAAATATCATCTCACACGGGCTCCTCTTTACAGGCCTTCGTAACGTTAACTCGATAGAAATTATGTTTCGACTGATTACGATAGTCAGCGGGTATTCAGTAATGTAAAAATTATTCAGAATTACACCAACTACCAAGGCTTTTGTTCAACAAAAAATCTTTGTGTTTTGACAAAAATATCTATTTCACTATAATTATATTCAATCGAAATACGCACAAACGTTACCGCTGCGTTTCAGCCATTTAATGGCTACGTTGATTCATTTGCTGAAAGCGAACGAGCAGGAGACAATGATTGAATTCTGTGAAGAAAGTTTAAATCGCCTCATCAAAATTAAATTTGATTCGTACCAAAAATATCTAAATTTTTGAAATAAATAGAAATCAGAGTAAGAAGAGTAAAGATTCTAGACCGAGTTTATCTTAACTGGCAATTTTTGTGTTACGTTCAACCGTTGTCTTAAAGGAGTATTGTGCTAGAATAATTGTTTAATATAGATTTTGTAATGACGAAATTTACCTTCATTGTTTGTGTTTGTTGACAATGCACAGCTGTAGTAATTTTCTGATCTGATTTCAAGAAGAAATAGTGGATAACATGAACATAAATCCTGCAAACAGGATACACTTCACCCTTGCTAGAAGGGAAGAAGTTTAGCTCGGTTCTCCAGAGTTAATTGTTGTGACGGACCCTTTCTAATATCCCATTCATTCATTCATTCAATTCACATTTCATTATAAGTGACGATATTCAAAGTCCGCTCACTATTGTGCCTGTTGAGTAAGTTGAGAAAGTAAGTTGAATGAGCTTTACTCAATTCGTGCGGCTCCCTACATTTCGAGTTTTTGCACTTTCCTAAACTGACACAAATTAAATAAGATTGTTATTTTTCTTGCGGACAATGGATTCTTAAAACTGTTTTTGCAGTACTCGTGCCATAGCAAATGTTGTGTACAAATATAACGTGTTCCGTAAAATTTCCTAGTTTTCGAATGGGATTTCAACTTTCCACCTCGCATAGGATACATTAAATTAATTGAATTATGGCATTAACGCAATAGAACCCAATACAATAGTTGGTAGAATTTTTTGCCTGTTCGTCTGTGCGTTTGTACACGTTGATCTCAGAAACGCCTTGCGAGGATGGTTTGCTTGTCACAAATAAATCTATTAAAAATCCGTTAATTTTTGCACCGATCCAAACTGTATTTTGCTAATATTAACTTACAGTTATAAAATAATAATCGATGTCTTTCATTCTTTTATTGTTTGTTAGCCGAGCGTATGAGGAAGGGACGCGACGGTGAGAATTTCTAAAGTATGTGTGATGCGCTTTATCACACACGCACACCTCCGGCTATTGAAATTACTATTTTTATTATCTAATTATATTTAGTAGTTATTAGATACCTAAGTTATACTTTAGAGATTATTGTAGTTTGTGAAACGTATAAATCTTATAATTATCGATTGCTGTCCCGTTGGAAATTTAAGTTTACTTCAAGATCTTAAGCTTTAGGATGTGTTTAAAGCTATTGCATATATTTTTTATTATTTTGCTCATGAAAAGTAATTAAAAATTATTGACTAGCATGAAAGTAAACAAGGATATTTATTTTCGTAATTATATGGGTTCCTTCGTGAATCAAACCGCTGAAAGAATTGTATTATTATCTAGTATTACATATCAGTACACAAACATTTAAATATAGTAGATTAATAAACGCATGTTTTTGAATTAGAAATAAACCTGATAAGTTGTCTAAGTTTACCTCATAGTCCCTGCCGAGTTTTTAGCACATTTTGATTATATTATGCTGTTAGCTATTTTCTAATTAAGGAAAAGTTCAAGCTTGCAAATACTGTAAATACAGCAAAAAAGCTTTTGAAATAGGAATATCTTGGCTTATAGTAATTTAGAAAGAATATAAATCTAATACATCAAAATATAACTTTAACACTTCGTGTGTCGTACAGCCGTCGCAGCCCGAGCCCCATATCGGCGTCGGATAGACTGTACCAATCCCATCAGGAGCAGTTAAAAAACCGCCTGAACATCAACACCCAGTACCTGGCGCCCGACAACCGCGGGTCGAGTTACCCTCCAACCAGCCCAGGAAGGTGAGGTGATTTATGTGACTACGTAACTTAATTTGTACCAAAAAGTAAAAAAATGTGCACACTTCACTCAGAATTTCCTAATCAGATGTCGTATCGACATTTATGATTATTTCTATATATCAAATCAATTACAACCAAAACGAGAAGAATACATATTAGAACGTGGATTTCAAGAGCCATTTATAAAGAAGAAATTCACTTAAAAGGTTTGATTACATGTTATCTTGTAATGAATGAAGAACTACTTTTACAGTTACTTAATAAAATATTATCTATGATATGACAAAGGAACAAGATCACAATAAAATAAAATGTGTAATTTAACAGAAAAGTAGATCCAATATCACCGAATTACTTCCTGCCTCCTTCAGTTCTTCAGTGAATTTAAAAGACTGCGTTAACACAATAGCATGCAAAAACTGTTTCAACCGCAAAATAACAATACATTTAGTTTTTATGTATACTTACATCCGTATATTGGCCACCTTACTATAAGTGTATCGAATCAAAACAAAACTACCCAGTAGGTTGAGACAAAATAGAATGTGACAGACGGGCAGTTAGACACGCCAGTGATCTTATAACTACTGTTTTTTCATCAGATACCTATATATACGGGATATATATATCTTATCGGATCTTAAAACAAGTTCAAAACAGTGAAAATTGTCAATGCATACATTAACATACAATAGATAGAGACCTGTAATACAAGAAATAAGTTCAACTTCCAGCTTTTGCGGTCATTAAAACTATTGATTTATCAGCATGGTTTAATTCTTATTTACAGGGCATCGCTGAAACGAGGGTTAGCGTTTTCTTATTCCTTTAGCAGGCCACCACTGACAAGAATGGGCCACGTGACCAGCCAGAGCGCACTGGATCTGATTGAGCCGGCCCCCACTCCAAGTCCGAGTCCGATAAAGGTAATAAATGAATTAACATTTTTTATTTGAAGTTAATTTTTACAAACACTTATATAACTCATCACTTCAATAAATCCCTAGCGTAATTGCATCTGGAAGAAGTTCGGTGAATATGAGGAGCAGCCTTTTAAAACTGTAGCTGATTCATGCAGACGTCTTATTGAGGTAGTAAACAGTATAGTTTACTGAGAATCAAATTGGGTTGGAAAATCTATTTATAGGGTTGCTCGAATTTTTGGCAAACACACTACCCTGGTCTGCAGGGTTGGTGCGGTACTCGTATTAGCTTCATCGAAGGCTAGGCGGCTGCTCCTTGTCTCCAATCTTCCTTTCTTCTTAACTTCTCATTAGATGGTATGCAGTTGAGATTATTACACTTCACAGTAATATTACTTTTTGTTTTATGCCGTATTGGGGCGGCCTAGAATACTCCCCCCAATCCCATGCTGGCAGAACAGGGTGTCGTAAGAGGCGACAGAAGCCAGCCTGTTTGGTGGTAGGGCTTCGCGTAAGGACTATATTATCAGTATTATCATAAAGTCATTAATATTATTACTGTTATTATTATCTATCCGTGAAGCCTGCCTGGCTAGCTACCACCCTCCTGCTCGAGTCAGCCGCCAAACGACTCGTCGTGTTCTAGCTGGGGGCTTGAAACCCAGTACTTTCTTTCCCACCTTCTCTTTTCCTGGCCGTCAACGCATCAATACCTTTGGTGTTGCTGATGTCCGTAGGCGACAGTGACTGCTTACCATCAGGTGGCTCGTCTACTCGTTTGTCGACTATTAACATAAAAAAAAATTGCGAGAGTTATTTAACGGGAGCGGTAATGCGGTGATTTTTATTCAACTCGAATGCTTTGGGAGGTGCGGTTTATAAATATTTTCGAAGTTATATTATTATTTGTTAATAGAAGTGTATTCCATTCGAGATCGTCGGGAAGACTTCTTTTTCATTCTTTCTTTTTATTTCCAATTCGGCGTTTTGTGTGTGAATCCGCTATATAAAAGTGTGCTTGCCAAAAGGAAAGGGAGGATAGAAGTTTAAAAAGCGAAGGAATGATTTGATGCGCTTTAAGAGAAAATGAAGAATAAATCGCGAGGTTCGATTGCATTTATAATCATTTTGGTGGAAACAGACAAATGCATTCATAGTGTAATGCCGGTATTGGCCCGAACAAAAGTATGTAATTATCTAGTTTGTAATAACCGTTCTTTAGAAGAATGCTTTGACGTGAATTTTTAATGAACAGTATGATATTTACGTCATATCTACCCATGAAAGAGCTACCAGTATCGCTAAATCTGAAATTCGATACAATCAGTTCAAAATATTCCTAGAGTTAATGTTTTGAACATCACTCTTTTTAAGAATACTATCACGAGTATTTTTATTGTAAGTAGTATTATCTGAAATATGTTGACTGAAATGGGTCTAAAATTAGTAAGGTTTCTTTGATCACCAACTTTAAATAAAAGAATTATTTTACAATGTTTCATAAGATTGCGGAAGCTACCATCACCAATGCGTTTAATATAAAATAGCAAATGCCCCCGCTTCGCTTCGGAAAAACTACCTTACGCTTAAAGATATCATCTGCATTTTTCTGAATTTTTCTCGTTTTGTGAATTAGAAATACATATACTAATTCATAACTTTGTTATTTATAGACGGACTGCAATGAAACAACTTAAATATCAAGTTATGCTTATTGCAACACATTAGTGAAAACCAGAACAAAATCGGTTAAGCCGTTTCTGAGATTAGCGGGAACAAACGCACATACAAACAGTTAAAAATTTTAACAACTATTGTTTTGGGTTCTATTGCGTTAGTTAATAAAGACTCCTAATAATATTTTTTCTCATACATCGTTCATGTACAGAAATCAATCAATAAGAATTTTTTTATATGTATAAATATAACTTAAATGAAACGCAATGGAATAAATTATTGGTTTGATCATAAGTATAGAAAGACCCCAGAAATTACTTGTTGCTTAATATTTATATATTAAAAAAATATATAATTATATGTGATTTGTTTAAAACTAAATGTATTGCGGCATTTCTTATCACATGGTGCCTGACATGATAGCCATAGCAAGCTGAGGACTCGCATTTAAGTTTTTTGTGAATCTATGAGTATGCAGTATTATTGAGAAGAAATCCTAGATGCGACAGCACCTGCGCTATCGGATATGACATCTCGTTATTGACTTTTAAAGCAAAACTATGATCATTTACTTATTTCCTTATGAATAATACTCCAAGTATTTTTTAATTTGTTTTCAGATTTCTTTATCTTATTAGCGATGTAAATTTCGCACAGACAAGTTTAAAAGATTTTAAATAAATTATAGGTATGAATATGATCGTTCATCAATATAATACTTGTTCCATAATATCTAAATTAATTTTCATTCGGGCATTACATTTATTGTAAATAAATGTCATGGATTGATGTGGGTTCCACCCTCCTTTTTTTTTTCGTTTTCGTGTGCGAGCGCAATCAGCGCTGCTGCCAGTATTCATTCGCGGTCAAGTACACGATCTGTATTTGTCATTTTTTGTCACGATCAATTCGGTGATTCGGTTTTTCAACCCCTATGTTTCATCGTTGTAAACCTCCACACACAACTACGTCTAGTTGGAATATTGTCAGCGTTAGCACATAAGACTCAACATAATTTCCGCGCCACAGATTAGACGCCAAGCAACCAGATTAATGTTGGTGGATTCTCCTTTTGGTGTGTACATTGGTTTGTACAATGTATTGAACAGGAAGAGACGTACAAGCCCTATTCCATACAGTCTAGTATTCGCCTTCTGCCAACCTATGTTTTGGACTCCCAGGTTTAAATAAATAAACACTCGACTACGAGTATTACAAGGCCGGCGATATAACAACCACTTAAATACTAACGACGTAAAAGCTATATATTACCAAACTATTCATTATAAGCTCTTGCCGTCACCGATCTTAAACATTTTTTTTTGTATACTGTTATTTCGACCCAACATGAGTCGTTGTCATGATGAGAAGCGACTGTTAGTATGACAAGGTTTTTTTTAATAGGCAAAGAATCAGACAAGTCTCTCGATGGTAAGTGATCACCATCGCCCAAAACATATGTTATAGCTGAATGCTTCCACCGTGAAATTATTCAGGAAGAACCTCGATGTGGCACACTACCCTTTACACTCGACCCATTTTAGGCTTTTGGATTCGTCAAATCTATTACAATCGCTACATGATGAGATAATTCAAGAAGAACCTTCAGCTAACATTTCTTAAAGTGGGCTATTGGATCGTCAACTTTTTCACATATCGTCGTGTTGCATAATTGTCAAAGAAGCTCATCACGTCCGGTTCTGACAACATATACAGACAAACAATGGGTACAAACTACAACCCCCAGATCAGAATTTAATTCAATTTTATGCCGACAATATAGGGGTAAAGTTTTTATAGATGAAATCACATCCGTAACTCTTGTATTCAACGGCTTGTTCCCACCTATCGTTCTCAACTATCTAATAGAGTACATAAATGTATATGGCAAAAATATTTGTCAAATTACAGGCTAAAAACCGGACACAGTCGGTGACACTCGTTCAAACCTACATATAGATCGAGAAAAAAAATACTGAAATTGTTACGTTTATGTATGTCAGAAAGTAAAATCAATATATTCCAAAAGCGGAAGCTGTTTACATTATCAGATAGTTTATACTATCACCCTATTTTTGTGTGTACCATGTCGGGACGCAGATTTAAACGACTGAATTACGGTGCCTTTACATATGACCGTTAAGTGCCAAAAAGCAAAGAAAAAAAAACAAAACTTATAAATGATGTTACTTGCATGTTACTCACCTGAAAAAGCTACATTTATTTGACGAATTACCCTTTTTATTTAGATATATTTTGAACATATTAATGTATACCGGAAAAGATGACTCTGTGTCAAAGGGTGAATAAAAGTTAAATTGTGCAAAGATTAAAGTGACCATATGTTCTGCAAGGTCATGGGTCATTATAATTCTTTCGGATTACCTCAGTAACTACTGGACGAAGAACATACACAAATTGAACGCTCAAAACAAACCGTAAAGAAAATCCAAAGGCAGTAATGAAAAAATAAAATAAAGTAAAGTGAAAATGGGAGGATATAAAAAAATTATGTTTATGTTTTATAGTGGGTTGATAAACGAACTATTACAAACATCAACCAACCATCGAAATATGATTAATATTACAAATAAAGGAGGACAATCAAGAAGTAAATCAGCAGAAGTCGTATGTTACAACGAATTCATGTTCGGTATAGACCGGGTTGATCAGATGGTTCTTATTACTCATCTCCAAGGAAATGTTTGACATGGTCCAAAAAAGTAATTTTCTATCTTCTACATATATCTATGTGGAGCAGATTTTATTTATTTAAATAAATAATATATAAAATAATAGGTTAATACAAAAAAATAAAATAATAGGTTTTTTTTTACATTTTACAGAGAAATTGATACGAGATTTGATTGGTATTAATCAAAAACCCGATCTTATGATGAATTAAATGAGAGACGGGTTGAGGTGTATGGGGTTCGTACAAAAATCCGCACTTCGCACTACTGATCAATTAGTTACAAGCTCCCGAACTGAATTTTTTTGATAGAAATTTAAAGAATAAAATTAAAAGATATAGCAATTTTTTTATAATTCTAAGTAAGTTTATAGCTGAGATTTCAATTAAAATTCAAGTTTAAGTTTATTGAGACTGAGAAAATTATTATATTTAAATTAATCAATTTCCGTTATTTTTAATATGCACAGGATGCAATTTTTTGTTATAATTCTAGGCATACTCATACCTGTGATTATAATTAAAATCAAAGATTACGATTGTTGACCCTGATTAATGACCGTACTTCAATAAATAAAATAATTCATTATAAATTACGTTTATTATGAGTCTATCTGAATGTTTTTGTACATTATCTGTATATATTTACAAATTCAAATAACTCGAAGTAGATAATAATAAGTGCCTATTTTGTGATAGTAACTGATTAAACATAATTATACAAATGAAAGGTTACATAATGTCACATGCACACTATAATTATAACAAGATTCAGAACAATACATTATTTTATTATATTCGACATACTGTTTCGTTATGTTACAGCCACAGTTTATTTATACTAGGCAAGTAACGTATATGCACGTTAATGTACGACGACGGACATTATTTTACAACATTACATGTATGACAAAACGTATAGACGCGTTAGACGGTATTATACGTTGTATCTATAATCGTATATAATAATCGTACTTTGACACCAAAATTGACAGAACGTTCATTCACGTTCGACGTATAATGTCATTGTAAGGCTATTCGTATTTATCTACGTAATACGACAACAGAACGGGTAGATACGTTCGGCATTAATAGACTTTGTGGCCTTATTGCATCTCATTATTTGTAATAGTAATGACAAGAGGTATGTAAACGATGACGTGATATAGCATTTCTATCATAAAGTGTTTGCATTGTAATGTAATGTAACACTATGCAGCACTACGTACTAAAACCTTGAGTCTATTTATATGGAAATTCATTGTGTCATTCTAGAACACAGATTCAACTGGTTCCGTCCGCGAACATGTTAAGAATAATGTAATGCTTAAAATGAAAACGTGAGGTTTTTTCAAACGTGGAATATTTGGAGTATGGCTAAAGAATACAATACGTTTTCTTTGTTTTAGCACTTTCATTAATATTTGAACTCTTCATGAGAAACTGTTTGTTCCCTCAGCGTAGACGTATTTTAGTAAAGTACATACTTAACTCAATAATTATAATGTTAGCGCTAAACGTGATCTATCTAGATCTAACCTCTTAACAAGGTTCATAATACATTATTACGTGGAATTAGCATAGCAATATTTTTATTATAAAATTTCCTTTTAATTTGAAATCACACGTTATTTTAGAACGAGAAATCGAGATTCGTGGCCAAGTTCCTCACACCAGGGTCGGAGACCAATAAAGACGATAGGGACAAAGAAAAAGAGATAACTAAGGAAAAGGACAAGAAATCTAAACTGCGGTAGGTAATCATTTTATTTATTACTAGCAAAATGCCCTCGCTTCGCTTCGGCAAAATTACGCCTTACATTATTTTAAATTAATTTATAACTTTTTTATTTATGGACAGATTGCAATGAAACAAGCTTTCAGTTTTAAATGACGCTCACTGCAATACATTAGTGAAAACCAGAACGAAATCAGTTAAATACAAACGCAATGACAAAAAGACAAACAGACAAAAATTCTAACAACTATTGGTTTGTGTTCCGTTATGTTCATAAAGGCCCGTAATAATATTTTTCTCATATATCGTTCATGTACAGAAAGCCATCAGTTAGAATTTCATTACTAGTATAGATATAGATTGAAGTCCAACTTACATACATATATTACTTCGCTTTGGAAAACTTAATTTTTACATACACTCCTCAATCAAAGCAATCGAGCAATCGAATCCTCGTTGATATTTTGTTTTAATTTTTGAGATTATCGCATTCAGATAGGGAGGCAGATTTTTTTTACCATACAACCTATGTCCATTCGGAATAATGTGCCTTACGAATAGTAAAAGAATTTTTCAAATAGATGCCGTATTTCCGGAAATTACCTTCCGTATATACACTAACTCCCAAAATTTGCACTCTCTATAATATTAATATAGATATAGTCTACAAGTCTAAAACCACTGTATTAATTTTTAATTTCAACTCTGTAGATTTTATTTTCATAAAACATGAAAAATATTTTTCGACAATGCCAAACATCGCTGTGGGAATATTATTTTCTTTAAAATTACCTGTCAATAATATTTATTTTGAAATAAATATGTGATAGTTTTTTAGAACCGATTTTAAATATAATTTTTTTAGTTTATAAGAAATGGCGGTGAGGATCTGAAGATAAAGAGACTTAAAATTCAATAACGTTTTAAAATATTTTATCACAGCAGTGACACGCTGACGGCACCGCACCCCTAAAAAGTAATGTTCATTGTGAGACGGATGGTAACTTACCATGCTAAATTTCATTAGAATAGTTTAAAAAATATTATGTTCGGGTGTATATCATGTAGCAAATATTTTTTTGAAAAAAAATTTTCTTCGTTACCGTTGTATTATAATTTATGTACTTACGAGAATTTATGCCTTCTTTTATGCTTTTCACTTTTGTAGTTTTAATAGGTACTCGAGCTGAGTTTAATAATCTTTTTACCTGTGTAGTCAAGATAAAACGTTTACTATATACACGGGCAAATGGTTATACATATAGTTATTCAAATTATTTTTAATTGTATTTAGGTACAATCAGTCATTAGGTACTGTCGAAAAACAAAGTAATTTTTTTCTTACCAACAATGTTTTTGTCAACACTGACCTCTTATATCGGTAGTGTATTAACTGCACCTAATATGTTATTATCAGCTAACATTTAATAACGCTCCAAGAGCGTAGCCCGAAAATATGAAGTTGAGTTCGCACTCTGACAAGAGTAACGTTGTAAATAAACTCACAAATATTTTTGTAACTAATACATCTACTGTCGAAACTCTGTAAAAATTATTATTTTTACATTAACCTTTTGCTTATATGTACTTAGCAAGTATACTTATGTATACCTGTATGGTTCTTTGTATTTATGTTATATTATTATAATATTAATTATGGTTGCGCTCATCGCCCTTTCGTATTTCTTCTTAGTCCTTTTCTATGTAAAGATTGGAAGAGATCATTATCACCGATAATATCGCCTGTAACTTACCTGTCAAATTATTTCTTACGAATAGTGTATTAAAATATGGTGTGCAAAAATAAAATGTTGTATTGCATAAAACAAATCGTTGTTTTCGAAGCAAAATGTTTTACGATATTATGTCTATCAGCTCCTTCCTATGTTCGTCCGGTTGGCACACCGCGTGTGATGGATTACACTTTAAAAAATCAAGATTGTGTAAAAGTTTGAGGCAAGCATATTTAACTTTTATGAACAACGTAAAAAGTTTTTTGTCGCACTTTGTTGGAAATTTTTTTGAATGAGTTAAAAGTAGTGTTATATTATATTATAGATGTAGAGCGCTGCGTTCATCGACGGAAAGCTTCACTAGTAACCTTAAAAAACACCAATGCACTAGGCACGTCTATTGCACAATAGCAAAGGGTTTTCATAAATGCTGAATTATCGCTTAAATGCAAAATGGTATCCTGTGTTTTTCTGAATGGTCTCGTTAAGCATATTATCAAACAAAAAAACTATTGAGTATTTTTGTGAGCTGGGAAACTAGTACAATAACAGAATCACTGAATATCATTGAGAACAAAAACGATCAAATCCGAATCGGTCTCATTTCCATTCTGGAAATTTCTTTGTTTTTAAACTCAGTAGTTTAGAGAAAGTAACGGCAAATTGTCGATCTTTATTACACGTTAAAAAATATAAAACTAAATATTTTTTGCCTTGCAGAATTAACAGTTTCATTTACTTTCTTGTTTGTGACAACGTGTACCAAGTTTCAACATTTCTAGTTTCGGGACAGACATGTGAGAACTCTTCCGATTTTTCATTTTTTCATTTCATAAACAGAACTATAATTTTCACATCAACTTACAACAAAATAGTTTAATACAGTTATTCGCGCATGCAGGACATCATTACAGAGTATAATGCAATGTTCTAAATTTGGATCTAATAGGGGTATAATTATAATTAACATCACTCGGACACAACCATGAGCGTTATTGTGTTGAAATGCGATGCACTAAGTTGTACACCCTTCATAGCGTAAATTAAATGTGTTGTTTTTTATAGCATGTAAATACGTCTCGAAATGCAGCTTTTGTCTTGATAATATAATTAAAGTTTTTTTTTCAACAGGCGCAAGAAGAAAAATATTAAAGATTGCAAAAGGCAGGAGCGTGTAGAAGAACCACTTGAATAACATCATGAAAAGGTGCCGGAGGAGTTTCGTGGTTTCCTGAGGCCCCAAAAACGGGAACCCATCAACCTTTGCTGCTGTTATATGCAACCGATTTAATGACATTTATTGCATTAGTTGGTAAAATAATGACAACTTAAAATACTTAAATTAGTTTTAGACTTAGTAAGCTTCAATGTTTCTTAATGTTCTATTTCATTAGCAGTAGGCAATGACAATTTTCCTAAAGTAAATCATAAAAATAATCGTTTGAATCGCGGAATTTAGGTATTTTTAGGGTGGTCATAGAAATCCCGCGTATAAAAGTGAAGTTATGGATTCCCTTTTATGCTTTTATTTCATCATTCAACAGAACGATTACAGTGCACAATTAAATTGTGACAAATTATATTTTTAATTACAAATCAATGCATTTGTTTATGTAATACGTTGAAGACATTTGTACTGCTTTTTTAATTCGCCTTTGAATTCTATTATATGTAAACTTATCCAACTAATTTAGTCTTGGGTGTCATACGGGTACTATGGATTCAATAGTTCGTCTAAGCTTGAATATAAGTTTTGCTTCGATCTAAGCCTGAGATTTAAAATTTAAATTTAACCATCTATAAGTTTAAAATTCTAACTTGGCACAAGGAGCTCTATCTTTTACCACCTGGGATATCGTTCCCATTAGTGGATAGCAATCTGTTGCGATGTCGCATGAATTCAACATTTTCACATAATTTAAAATAATTCGAAGTAAAAAATATAGCTATAAAATAGTGGCGGTTTTGCATCTATCATTTAGGCTCCATATTCCTATAACCACCCTCTACTGTTCATAATGTCTGACAACCCTAAATTCAGCGGTTCATAATATAAAAAACAGTAGATACGTTTTAGAGTAAAATTGTAATATTATCAAAACACATACACACTTACATGTTCTACCTGCAATTTACGTTCTTGTTTTATAATTTCATTATGAAGTGTTTCTATAATTTTATTATGAAGATTAAGATGTTTGAGGATGTGATACAAGCTTTAAGAATTTGTGATTGATACATGGTTGATAAGAAACCCTTAAAATGGGGTATAAATTATTTATGACAACCAATTCGAAGGAAAAGGTTAGATATGTAATAACTAATTGTGGTACAGGATGTAAAAGTCTAAAAGGCTTAGGATAGTGGTTTTGTAAAAAGAAAATCTTTCAAACGCATTATGTAAAAAGTTACCGGTTTTGAGGTAACATTTTCTGGTGTGCCGTCAGTTGACGAGCTCCGAATACTGCAATGAATCAACTTGCTTAGTAAAAACATCAATAACATGTTGTTTGGTACTCAAAAATTTTAAAAAAGCAAAGGTAATAAAAATATTTTTTTACTTAAATCTACTCAAAAACAGGAGCTTGTAAAAGTAGTGAGCTGGAAAGTGAAATTACGCCTTTTTGGACATTCAACTTCTTATAAATCTATATACTTTTACTTTTATTCATACACTCGAGGTGCCAAGATATTAGAGAGAATTTTCTTATCTACGTATAAGAATATGGCATAGTAGCGTAGGTCCGTCCTGAACGGTGGTTGTGACAGGGTCTGATGCGTTTTGAATAAAGTTAAGGGAAAAGAAGGTTTATTTATATTTGTACCCATTATATATATATATATATATATATCGTAATACGAAATTTTGCTATTTTCCGGCAAGTTAAGAATTTTTTTTATTTAAAAATAAAGATCTAACTAATAGGAATGTTTATTTATGTCTGAAAATTTTTCGTCTAACTTTTCATATTAATAGTAATTGCTTACATATGTATATATTATTTATATATAGTATCTAAATATGTATATATATCTAAATATATATCTAAATATGTATATATATACAGTCTTAACGGTTAACTGTGACAGCCTCGGTAATTTTGAAAAGAATATTCACACAATACGAATTTTTGAAATTTCAACCCTTAAAGGTCTGAAATGGAATAAAAACGTTTATACGGGACTTTGTAATATTGAAGATTGAAAGTCAGATAAGGGTTTCAAAATGTTTTAGTATCTACAGTGGATTAGTCCAGACAGGTAGGTCCATTTTAAATGTTTACGATATGTGCCGCACGGAAGCGTCTGCATATCAGTGTGGTGGCACTGCTACATGTTATCCGCAAACATGAATTGCTGTCGTACACTTATTCGGTGTTAATTCTAAAAAGAGAAGAAAGAAGCGGGGCTAAATGTATATCATACAAAAGATACTCTGTCATAAATATGCAGCAAAATTAAATATATATATATATATAAGTTTTTGTTGATAAAATAAAATTTCTTCATATAAAACACAAAAGCAATGAAATGATAAATATTTCGAATGCATTGTGTCTATGAAAGTACATAGTGTGGTAATGTGATGATGGCGATTTTAACGATTCACCATACACTATAGCGATAACGCCATGAAGTATAATACATATTTAATTTTAAATATAAATTATTTGTTTAATTTTGCTGCCAACAATGCCATACTACTTTAAATACAAAAGCGCGTCCAAAAGAATGCCGACTAGTGAATGAATTTCATGGAAAACGACAAAACTATACTTGAAATGAAAATGAGTACAATACATACAATTTTGGCTTATTTAATATTTGATATAAGTTTATGTAACTAATTCTTATTTATGTACATGGTAATGTTTAAGTAATCCCTGGCAGTCCCAGATTTGAAGGTCCGTCGTTTTATTTTAATTACAGATATTAAGTAATATTTAGATTTATACGAGTGGGTATACATATTTTCATAATATCTATCTAAGTACATTCCAGTTGTGCTGTTATTGTTTTGTAAAATTCCGATTTAAATGTGATGAGAGAATGTGATGTAAGTTTTAAGAATTTGAGTATTGTTTAGGTATGGTAGATAAGAAATCTTTAAGAAAAGGACATACATTATGCATAATGAATAATACATAGGATAGGACTGCGCTTGAGTAGGTATTAGTATGCATATCAAAATATCTGAATATGTGAATGAACTGTAATGGATTGAATAAGTTTTTTCATATTGATGGATTCTTAGTCTCGAAACAGGTAGATATCAAGTTTAATATGATTTTTAATTTCAATTATCGTGGATTATACTTATGTTATTTTGTATCATATAATCAGGTAAATTTAAACAAATTTGTCTAATTGTAGTTAACTTTATTTGTATTGTTTTAAATGAAAGACAAAAAGTGAGAAAAGTAGTTTCGATATTCATATAAAAGTTGGTGTGTTATGTGAACTTATTTATAAACTATAAGCAATCGCGATAAAACTACTTTCGGTTCCGTAAAAACCCTATACGGTTAGTGTTATCGAAATTAATTCTCTTCTCCAAATAAATTTTACGAGTAGCTCATTGATAATATAAGATAGAAACAATGTATTTGAAGTAGTATATTCACAAACCTATTTTAGAGCAAAGCATTAATGTCTTAGAAATAAGTAAATTTAAATATATATTCACCTAATTGTTGTTCATTTGGTTATAGTAGTTTTAAATGAAAGACAAAAAGTGAGAAAAGTAGTTTCGATATTCATATAAAAGTTGGTGTGTTATGTGAATTTATTTACAAACTATAAGCAATCGCGATAAAACTGCTTTCGGTTCCCTAAAAACCCTATAAGGTTAGTGTTATTGAAATTAATTCTCTTCTCCAAATAAATTTTACGAGTAGCTCATTGATAATATAAGATAGAAACAATGTATTTGAAGTAGTATATTCACGGACCTATTTTAGAGCAAAGTATGAATGTCTTAAAAATAAGTAAATTTAAATATATATTCACCTAATTGTTGTTCATTTGGTTATAGTAGTTTTAAATGAAAGACAAAAAGTGAGAAAAGTAGTTTAGTAATTATATGTTGATGTATTTGTGTGAACTTATTTAATAACTATAAGTAGGTAAACAGAATCATCGGCATCTAACATTTCTATATGGCATACTAACAACGACTCATGTTCTCAACTAGCGCATCCCTAAATTTTTTTTAGTTATGCATTTATCGGTCAGTACAAGAGTCACTATTATTTAATATCATAGTACAAAGATGTTCTATATTCAAATTATTGAAATAATGGTCGGTATAGATAACTCAATATTCTCGATAATTATAATCTTCAGATTTCTCGTTACCTTATGTTGAATTACACAAGGCCACTAAATGGAAGATCACACGTAAGAGCTATGGCAAGGTACCAAAATTTTATAACTAAACATTTTAAATTGCGTGAATGTAATATTAATAGGAAATTTGCCGTTCTCAAGCTATATTGCCATCATCGGTTTTATTTTTACTTTACTCTAAATAATTGAAAATAAATTATACAGATGTATGTATCTATAAACCTCTCTGTGCATCATTTCGACATTACATATTTCGCAACTTGTAAAAGAAAAGTATTATATATGCATACGAGACAAATTAAAAATAATAATTAATTATATTTTTAAGCGACTTCAGAAAATGATATGATCCTATGTTCAAGTCTATGTATTATTTTCTTATTGATGGCGGTTATTTTTATTTTTATTTTTATGTTTTGCTTTTTTATATTCGTTATTATGTAATCGTATTAAAGGTGGCATAATTTTAGATAACATGCTTCTAAAAGCCACTTGGTAATATTAGTAGGTAAGTAATTTATACATCCGCTCTACACGGTCTACCGTATTACACTATCAAAGTACCAATATTACATATTTTAATCATATTATTTAAGCAAATGTAAATCTTTTAAAATGCATAAATGTAAGCATAGCTTGTGATGATGTCATAGACATTTCCATTTTTTATCTTACTAAATTGCTATAGTATTAGTATTCGTATTTTGAATTAATTTAACATCCCTTTGTCAACTCCAAAGTATAACAAAGGAGATATGTAATTAGTTTACATATACCTTTCATATATTTCTTACATGTTCGGTACAGATTATATCGAATATTTTACTATTATTTTTATATTATTATATCTTAGTGAATAAACAAAACTGGATAATTTATTTTACAGCTTAAACTTGTTAAACACAATTATATTTTTTTAAACATATTGACATGTAACAATATAAAACATTGCTTAAAAGTGTAGTGATTGTATAATATTAAGGATCATTCGTAAATTACACTTTACGTCACACCAATTCAATCTTTGTTGAAGTTCTCTCGCCACCCTTGCCAAAGATGCCACTGTGATGTGATATTTGAGTAGGCCACCGCCCACCCCTGGCATGACGCCACATTTTTGTATTTCTCAATTTATAAATTAAAACATTAGTGTTATAATAACACTTTCTATTTAATAGAAACAATATAAAGTTTAATCTTGTGACCGAGGAATTTGAACAAATGCGTTTTTCTTTAAAATTTAAATGTAGTTTGAATTCTTTAGATTCATATAGTTTATATTAACTTTACGTAGCTTTTGACTCGTCAGCCCCTTATCCCGGTTTATTGATCTACTCAGTCCCTCTCCCTAACTTGCGGAATAACGTAATTTATGGATGGAGTTTGTTAAAATTTCTGTTGATTGTTCATTTGTCTATTTCCAAGTGTGATGCGCAAGGTACCTAATTTCTGGATTACATCGGCATAATCTTTCCATTCCATATATTATAAGTATAATTCATCACGTATCTCACTTAGAGTAGTATATACTAGCAAGCAACTCTTGCTTCGCTTTAGGAAAACTACGTCTTATATTATTTTAAATTAATTTATATATTTTTTAATTTATAGACGGATTGCAATGAAACAAACTTTAAGTATTAATTGACGTTTAGTGCAATACATCAGTGAAAACCAGAACGAAATCGGTTAAGCCATTTCTAAGCGAGAACAAACGCAGAGAGAAACATACAAAAATTTTAACTATTGTTTTTGGTTCTATTGCGTTAATAAAGGGCCGTAATTATGTTTATTCGCATATACCATTCCTGTGCAGAAAGCGATTAGTTAGAATTTTATTATTATTATTATTTAATTTCATTATTTTACTAATATTATTTATTTTAATTTTATTATTATTGATACGTAGTCAAGTTTATTAACTCCCAAAGAGAAAAGTTAGTCTTTTATATTGTTTACTTAATGAAGGTATTACAGTATTTATCGAAATAATTGGATAATTTATGTAAATGTTATATTTAATTGAATGTGATAAATATATCTAGTTTGTATGTGATACCTTTAAAAATACGGAGCGTAGGTTAAAGAAAGGAAATTGACTATTTTGGAATTAATTTCTCTAGTGGTTTTGAATATTTACAAAGAATGACAAATTAAATTTGGAGGTGATCTTAAAGTATATTCCTTTAACTTTAACTTTTAGTCCTATTATCTACCATCAATTCTTATACTTACGTACATAGATCAAATATTCTTCGTATACGATTATATTAATGGAAATAAATAATTTTAAGTGACTTTAAAGATATACCATATAACTATTTTATCCTGTTTACGTAGATTTAAATTAACAATTACAGTAATTTACCTACCTAGACTTTTCCTATACATATTTTAATATTTGATGTATTCTCAGTATTATATTCAGCATTATATCGTAGACATGTAGTTTAGAAACATTACATTTTGAAAATTTTACTAGAATATATAGATCTATGTCTTATCTACTACGTGTTGCTTGTCATGCACTACTTGAGCTTGTAAATTTTCATTCTAATAAATTATTCAGTAGCCATAGTAAAGTGTTGTTTTATTCAAAAACACGATGCTTACACAACTTTACAAAAAAAATGTGTTTGTTCTAATATTTATTTTATGATTTCTGTATTAATTGTGATTTAAAATAAAGGAAAAATACTTATTTCATATACCCTGATCGGAATTTAGACAAACCCTGCCCCCACGTTTTGCTTGTAGTTAATTACAAAAGATGTTTCGTTGATAAACAGATTTTTGGTAAAAAAAATTGTTTGTTTTATATTAATAATATTTTATTTAACTGAGATGGGTCTTGAGGTGAGAAATGGATTATTTTAAAGGGGTAGTTTCTGAAGTTTTAGGGAATAACAAATTTGTAAATTACCTAGAGCTAGTTGATAAAATGTTAGAAGACTAAAATTATGGCATGCAGAATGTCTTAAAAAGTACATACATATGCTGTATAGATAAATTTGAAAATAACGAGAGCGTATTCAGTAGAACAAGGAGAACGTTTTCATGAATACATCATGGACTTTGAAAACCCGTACAAGAGTCAATCGTAGTATTGATTACCGTAATAAATATGATAGGGGACTGCATTTGGGATTCGGTGAGAGAAAGTACATATTAACATGATTTTAAAAGTAATAGGGTTCACTTTTAAACTTTCTCTACTATTTTGTAATTTTTTGTCTTAATTGTAATGTGATATGGTATTAAAACTTGATAAAAAATCATATACATAAATATATTTTTCCGATTTATTTATAGAGAAATATTTATACTAAATAACTTTTCTAAAATATGGATGAACCATTCCCTTAGATACAAAAGCAACCTTTTATAGACCATAGAGAGCAAGTTTCCAGCTTTCGAGTCGCATGTCTTATATATCAGCTTTTATGTTGTCTCTGAAAATATTATGAGCATCGGGGCCCCATAGGCCAAGAGTGTCGATTCCAAAAAGTTTGAAAAAATATCCGAAATCGAAACTCCCGTAATTGTGTTGTGATCTAGCCTCGACTATGGTAGCATGAAGATGTGACTGTGCTAGTGTATCAACACCAGTTCCGTCCCACGCCTGTGACAGTTCTACACTCCAAAGCACATCGACATACCATTAGGTCTCTTGCCATCGTTCAGATTGGAAAGTTTATTGTGATGACAGACGAACGAATAATTTCATTCAAAACGGCGTGACGGCAAAAAATGCACATCCGATACTCTTTTAACATGAAAGACTATGGTGTCCTAAGACATTAACATTTGCACCACTTTATTTACTTTTACTTTATTTATTTGCATTTAGATTTATCATTTAATAATTTATTAAGTTTACTTACAAAGCAACGTCATTCTAAGATTCTTGCAGTTTATATTCAGGAGAATTTATATCGTAACAAATTGTGGCATCTTCCAAGTATGCAACATTGAAGTCTTCAGCATTAGGGTGTAATATTTTAAGATTTTTTTCGTATTTCAGCCATATACATATAATTGTGTATGTCCATGCCACCCGCAACACAGTGAATCCTAGTGCGGGGGCGTGAGTGTGTGAACGTTTATTTATTATTATTTATTTATTTATTTATTATTTATATATAAAACGGAGCTCGACTCCACGAAACTTCTAATAAATTTTAATTTTTTTTTTTTACTGGTACTTAATTTCATGTAAGAGGTTTGGAAATTTCCAAAACTGGTAACATCGTAAAATATATTTATTTAATGTTAATTATATATTTTGTAACAAGACGTTATTTTAATATAAAAAACTAAAATAGCTATTGATTTTCAAAAGGTGATCTGAATTAGAAGAAAAATTTATGACTGAATTAAGAATAAAATTAATCACCCCGTCATGACAAATAGGAGGACCTAACAGAGAAAGGGATTTGTTAAAAAATATATTAGGTGCCAAGAATTAAAACTTTTGAAATCTATTGTATCACTAATATCTGAACAAATGTATATTTGACAGTATGTTTAACATCATATTATATTTCGAATGTCTTAAATTTTGAAAAAAATTGAATGTACCGTTCCTACATTACCTGTAGAAATTCCATCATTTAAATACTGCACATTAAATATTGAATTCTAATTACGAATACGAATAATAGGATTAATCGCAATACTGAAAACAGCGGGAAAGAGTAGATCACGTTGCGCATACCTTACTGATGAATCAATTTCATCTAATTAACTACCGGCCCGACCTAACTTCGCTCATGTTCAAAAATTAATCCATAATTAATCATTGTAGAATTTTGTACAAGTGAATACATACTCTTCGCGCCTAATCGACGAACGAGCCCGAAGACGGCCAAGAATCACCAAAACAGCGCCATTTTAAAAATTGAATTAGCAAACCGCCTCTGAGCTACTAGTCTTTATAAAAATTTTGTGAATTCAAAGTGTATTGTGGAGTACATCATTTCAAAAACCAAAGTCTTAATTTTACTGCCGAGAACACACACATACACTTGATAATAACCTATAACCATGCGGAATAATGTACCTTTAAAATTGTAAATTAATTTTTGCTTAAATGCCATAGCTCCGGAGATTACTTTCCGCATATACACAAACTCACAAAATTCGTGCTCTTTTTAATATTACTATGAAACACATGAAAATTATCTTAAAGATATGGATGTTTCGAGTATATTTCTATGAATTTCCAAGGTGGCCCTGTTTACTACATTAAAAGCATTTTAGACATCAAAGTTAATTAAAGCCTTTATTTTGACCCTTATCAGAAAACTCGCACTGCCTCGCAGCCAACTTAAGATCTTAAAACTATTTTATGCCGTATTGGGGCGGCCTAGAATACTCCCCCCAATCCCATGCTGGAAGAACAGGGCGTCGTAAGAGGTGACAGAAGCCAGCCTGCTTGGTGGTAGGGCTTCGCGTAATGATTATATTGTGGCGTAAAGCCTTGCATCCAAAGCTTCTGGTGTGGGACAAGAACATCTTATATTGTCTATGACACCTCTCTGCGCAGAGAAGACGAAACTCTATGACCGGGGAGGAAGTTTGGGTATCAGGTCTCTTGTCAGATAGAGAGAGTTACATCAAGAGTATTATTATGAACATTATGTTAAAATCTGATGTGATTACATGAAACTACGGAAGCTACCATTGTGTTATTAATTGTGCATACCAATCACAACCCGAGGACGACGAGTAGGCGATGATTAGTACCGAAACGTACTCGACTCCATAATATTATCAGTATTATTATTAAGTCATTTATATTATTGCTGGTATTATTATTCTCTCCGTGAAGCCTGCCTGGCTAGCTACCACCCTCCTGCTTGAGTCAGGCGCCAAACGACTCGTCGTGTTCCGGCTGGGGGCTTGAGAGCCAGTTCTTTCTTTCTTACCTTCTTCTCATTTCCTGGCCGACAACGTATCGGTGATACCTTTGGTCTTGCTGATGTCCATGGGCAACCATGACCACTTACCATTAGGGGGCTCGTCTGCTCATTTGTCGGCTATTAACATAAAAAAAAAAACTAGTTTATACGTGCGTTTTTTGGTTCCGGGCACAAATCTAACAGACAAGGCAACG
This sequence comes from Megathymus violae, assembly GCA_003671415.1. Classification (NCBI taxonomy): domain Eukaryota; kingdom Metazoa; phylum Arthropoda; class Insecta; order Lepidoptera; family Hesperiidae; genus Megathymus; species Megathymus violae. The sequence continues at coordinate 1,418,007 of PDGT01000018.1, read as the reverse complement.
TAATGTGCAGCCGAGTGCTATAGAACTCCTATAGGTCGTATTTGTTCATGGTTTTTGAATACCGCAATAAAATTGGCTCCACATTGGTGTAAGTTCATAATAAACATTTCTAGATTTCTCGACAGCTTAACTTTTAACATTTTCAAAATGGAAGTAACAAGATGTTTGGCCGTTTCGCCCAAATCGGGTTGAAGGAAGGTCTTTATAGAACGAGGTAGGGGACATTTTAAATATTTTTGAATCATCCATTTAATCACGATAGCGGAATGCCATGTTTGCTTTATTTATACTGGCGCAATAATCTAAAAGTTATTTACATATAGAGATTACAAAAGTTTATTACCGTTTTTCGGAAAATATATAACGTAACTAAAATGGCTATAACGGTTGTAGATATCTATAAAACATATCGTAATACATACATCATAGTTACAACTTACATAATAGTTTAGTTGCATCCCCGCTCGACTCCTATCAGATTGGACCTAGGTCCTTTCTCAAGAACCGTCTACGGAAGCTCGCTTGCGATTTGTAAAATAGAAAAGATACGGTTTTCATTATTATTCATATAATATTATTAAAAAACTACTATTAATAAAACGAGTATATACATCCGTTTGTCCATTTAATAGAAAAACAAAACATCCAAATATTATTTTACACCGAAATATTTCACACTAGTCATACAATGTAAAATTGGACCCAAAATTCAAATGCATAATAATTATTACCTATAACAGTAAACCATGAACTTGTCAATAAAATTCGACAGAATATATCTATAATTATTTCAAATTAAAACAGAAATATATTTTTTACCCAAAGCTTATCTAAAAAAAACGCTACCTGAACAAAACAAAATGCTCCACCACTGCATTGTTTATAATGCTTGATTCAAAGATGTAATGAAAAAAAAAAGATATGCGTGGTGTACAATAAAGAATACTTGTTACTTACTGAATGCTTTATAATTTTAATTTTAAATCGATTTCAACTTTCATAGAACAAGGATTATAGGAGGAAGTTACAAACGAGAAAAGAAATTCCAAATTAAGTGTCGCTAAACTTAAAAACACTTAGATAATCACACTAAAGAACTTCACAAACACAGGCCATTTATAAGCGGAACATTCTTTTTTGGCTGTTGTATATTGGATTTTAATGTATGTGATTAAAACATACTTTTATAAATAAAAATAAACACTAACAAGTTACCAATAACACTTCTACTTTTATCCTTCTTCTATGAAAATATGGAATAATTAGAAATGCACAAAACTTAACATTATTGTGGAATGTAAACAAATATTCAATACTAACATATCACTTAATAGCAGTATAACAATGTGAAATAATAATAATTAATGGAAAAATATAATTATTATTGTTAAAAAATTAAAACATTAAGACAAGCAAGTGTCTAAAATTATATAGTATTATTTTAAAACAATATTCACAATTGTATTGTGTCTAAGAAACAAAAATAGAATTCATGTATTGTCACCTAAATTTTAACACCACAGTTACCATACCGTAGCATTCCATAGAAAATATTACACATATTCATCATTCATAGACTAATTACATTAAGAAGTAGATTATTATAAATTCAATTTCAACAAAAATTGTTTTTATTGTCAAAAAAATATCATAAAAGTAAAGTGTAAGCTTTTGTCTGGCCAACTGTGAGTACTACAGGACTTGGTACTTGTATGAGATTTTCGATGACAATTTTTGTAGCTCAATCTAATGTTGGCTACATTCGATGCAGAACACATTCTTCTGGTCCCGTCGAGAAAGAATCATTTTTAAACTTCTGCGGCATTAGAATTTATGTGCCAATAAACCGTAGCGATACAATAAAATGGTTTATTTATTATAAGTGGACGCGGAGACATTACCGCCATGCCCAGTCCAGTTGGTGTGAACGAAGTCACCAGGATTAGTTAACAACTCGTACGTGTGCGCACCGAAGTAATCCCTCTGGGCCTGTTAATACACACAAATTTATAACTATTATAAATCCATTCATGTGTACTGTGTAAAAAGATTTAGTTAACACGTGGTAACAGATGTGAACGAATCAAAATCAAAAAAGATATAACGTCAGATTGCCTTAGCTTTCGCAACGGTCGCATCTCATTGGGTCATCTGGTGAAAAAGCAACGTCAAAGCTTGACCCGCTTCAAAGATTATGTCACATATAACCATGTTGAATAAAACTAAAGTGTTGAATACAGTATGTCTTACTAGGACTAATAAACTTACTTGCTTTCAGACTAAAGATTGGCGCACCACCTTATGTTTTGTGATCACCCCTAGGCAACATCATAGTGGTCATGTTAGGAACGCCGCGCATAGAGAACTCTTTTTACACCCTGTGTAAAGAATCCGAAATCTATCTCTCCGAGAAACACCCTTAAATAGCTCGTTTTATGCATTTACCTACATTGCTCCGTGATGACGTTAGAATGCCTTACCTGCAGCAAGTTGGCGGGCAGCACAGCAGCGCGGTACCCATCGTAGAAAGCGAGCGCCGCGGAGTACGCCGGCACCGCGACGCCACAGAGCGCCGCCTGCGCAACCGCGCGCCGTAGCGACGTTTGCGCTACACTCATGCGCTCGCAGAAGTACGGGTCTAGCAACAGGTTGGACAGTTGCGGGTTTCTTGTGAACGCATCCTGAGTAGCATGTGTTATGATTACTAATAAACACTAGAGTCAATTGTTATTAATATCAAGACAAGGTCTACATATGCGACGTTTGCGCTACACTCATACGCTCGCAGAAGTACGGGTCTAGCAACAGGTTGGACAGTTGCGGGTTTCTCGTGAACGCATCCTGAGTAGCATGTGTTATGATTACTAATAAACACTAGAATCAATTGTTATTAATATCAAGACAAGGTCTACATATCCCTATCAGTTCTTTACAAAGTTAAACGAAAATATTATCTAATTAGTATTTTTTATCATTAACACTCGAAAAACGGCATTTGGTTCACGGATATAGTAAACATGTATAAGAGTACACTTATTCTTTCACCGAGTAAAATTACCTTTGAATTTTGAACCTGCTTCGGGTATTTGCTTAATTTAAATTAAGAAAAAAATCTTCATTTACCGGTTGATGTCTTATTATGTCACTGAAAGATCTTAAAAGTATAAAATGTAAATTAAAGTGCGAATTTTGCGAGTTTGTATGTATACGAAGTGTAATCTTCAGAACTTCGGCACCTATTTAAAAATGTTCCATTATTTGAAAGTGCATTATTCTGGATGACCTTAGGCACAATGTATATAATTTTTCAACCCGAACAAAGTAAGAGCGAGCCGCTGTCTGTAATTAAATGAATTCCTCCCGTACCTAAATTGAAACATTGGCTCCGAAATCATTTTATACAAAAGCAGCGTTTATTGTAGATAATTTTTTCATCAACAATTGAATGTCAATACATTTAAAAGAAATACATAATAGTTTACAATTAGTAGGAAATTTATTTAAGCGTCTTGGAATTATTCGAATTAGCAAACACTAAACAACCTTCTTCTTAGTCTTTCGACGATACCTTCCGATACCTTCCATGTTAAAGGAATGGTGAGTATCACAACGAATTACAAGAGCTAAATTAAGAACCAATATTATTATTTAAAACTAATCAATTTTCATGCACACCGAGAGTGTTATTTAAGGTTAAAAGGACGAAGAAATCTGAAATACCGTTTCATATATAAACACGCTGGTTAGTTTTAAAATGGAAGAAGTACATAGAGATCTTCACATCTCACCTTAATATTCCCCAAGAAAACACTTCTGATGATGCAACCTCCACGCCACATCAAGGCGATGCTACCGTAGTTGAGATTCCACTTGTTGACCTAAATAAATAATAATAAAATGTAAGTACGTCACGTGACAGGTATATTTTTATAGACGTTTATAAAGGATGCTATGTAACTTGTGTATCATCTGCATTTGCCTTTCGACTACCCAACTATGAATGTTTATAACTTTCTTAGGGACTGGAAACCGAGCAGATGGTCCACAAGGTGCGAAAATG
>PDGT01000018.1:1375685-1413941 GCA_003671415.1 Megathymus violae | reverse complement strand
CACCCCCAAACATTTCAAGGTGCGTAATATGTAAAAAAAACATTTTTCATAAAGTAGTTTCTGTCAAAGGACAGTATGTAATCTGACAGGTCTGGCACCTTACGTATTATATTGGATGATGAACACAAGTCACAAACCTTCAACAAAGTGCACTTGCGCCTTTGCTTTTCTCACAACCATTCGTCGCAATTTGTATGGACGCAAGCCCATTTGCCCTTCCAGGGAATATAAGATACCCCTCTCACACATATTTTAAACAAAACAGTCCAAAAATATTGCCATTAAATGTACCTTGGCTGCCTCCCTCAGCAACATGAATCCTTGGGCGTATGAGATCACTTTGCTGGCATACAACGCTTTGCGCAAGTGTTCTAGGAACTCTTTCTTATCGCCTGTGAACTTCTCCGTAGGCCCCGGCAATACCTGGCTCGCTTTCACTCTTTCATCTGTGTGCGATTGAATTGAGTTTTTAAAATACTATCAATATTATTATTAATTATATTATTAACAACCAATGTCACTTTTACACAATAGTTTACATCTGTCTATGAACACTATAATCTCTTCAGCTAATTGTGATTCCATTTACATACGTATCAGACGAATTAAATGAAGTATTAATGTATAGGGCAATACATTTTTTTGATAACTTACAAATTTCTAATTCTAAAAATCGTTTTTATATTTTATAAATTGAAATATGGACTTCAAAAATAATATTGAAGTATCTGTTTTTTTTCTCAGACCCAATATCTGTTTATTTTTAACCTATTACAAGTCAAATCCACCGGATGGTAAATGGCGATGTAGGCTTAGACGGTAAAACGTGTTAACTTAGAAAAAGCCTATTCACTCTTGACTTAACTCATTCGTCGTTGTGTCACATACTATCATCATAGGCAAGGTAGTTTAAGTTTACCTTTTAAAGCAGATAAGCACCGTGCGAACACCGCCTCGCCAATTAGTGTGACGGGCACTCCATACTCCAGCGCACTGATGCCGGTCCATTTGCCTGTACCCTTCTGCCCGGCTGTGTCACGAATCTTCGGTAAAAGGAACTTTCCTGACAAATTATATTAACATGATCAATTGATGATAACAATACAAATAGAGACACCAGTTTTTTATATTGTAAATAAAGCCTACTTTTATATTGTAAATAATAGATTTTTATATTGTAAATAATAAATACCTACTACGGGATTCAGTTATCGATCTAAATCATCATGGGACCCACTATAAATACACACGAAACACTTCGTCAAAATCGGTCCGGCCGTTTACGTTACAGTTGTGATTTACATGTACGGACGGATATGTTATATATGTATAACGGATAGTCGAGGACACGAACCACGTAACTGTGGATGGACATCATTTCCCGTCTAAGAAAAAAAGACACTACCGAAGCTTTGAGCTGATTCTCGTAGAGTAACCGAAACATGCTAAAACACTTGACGGTTGACCTAAAAACATGGAAGACAGCTACGCTGACAACCATCTAGTACAATTGTCGTGAGAAGTAAGCTGATTGATCCACAGCTCATCGACCTTGACATGAAGGGATTAAAGTAACTCAAAACTCCAATTTTAATATCGTTATAATTTTTAAGTTTCAAAAATATATTTTTTACCATCTGCATCCTTGTACTTCAAAATGTCTCTGGTGATTTCTATGAGGAAAGAGTCCAGTTCTCCTTTGTTCCATTCATCAAATACCTTGGCCATTTCATCCTGTCCCATATCTGAAAAAAAACATGGTTAGAATAAACGCGATATTGTGGATGTGGACACAGTTTAAATATTGATTTATAGACTGTGTGATAAAGTGAATCAATTGAGATTTAATACTAGATCTCAGGACGGAGTTTATGTATTCCTGTAATAGTGTTGAATTAAAAATATTTTTTCAGTGCTTTAAAAAGCCACAGAGTTATAAGTTATTACCCTATGTTATTTGTAAAATTAATGTGCCTACTCCTGTCCTTATTTGGTGTTTATTCCTTTCTGGGCATGGTAAGTACCATAATTATTTTACGTTAAAATTATAAATCTGAGAAACATTTTCCACAGTAACAAATCCAAAGTTTCAAAATAAACGTCAAAAAGAACCTCTGACAGTTATTTGCGAATAAGTTGTATGTGTTGTACTAAAGCAAAAGCTTAAATATTTTTGTATAACCATATTAAAAAACTCCGGTACCGAAACTCATTGTAACTAAACTAGATGTCACAATGTCAGTCTACAATTTAACAAGACAGCGACCAGAGCTATTCAGGGAGTTTATTTAGAGAGTTTAATGCTTTCGATTTTATTAATGGTAATGGTAATGTGCCAAATAATTAAATTATACTAATTAACTCAGAAGTTTAAAATGTTTGTAGCAATCGTTATTTACAAGAAACTTTCTGTTAATTAACTGTCATTACAACATATTTCAGAATTAACGAGACGGAAATCACGAAAATTTCTAAACGGGAACTACTGCGAACTCACGAACGCGAAAACGCCTGAGAAATAAACATTTTCTGTAGGTATTTTAAAAATCTTACTAAGTACATCCTTCATGAGATGGTAAGTCTCGCAGATGAGCTGCATATCACCATATTCGATGCCATTATGGACCATCTTGACAAAGTGACCCGCGCCATCTTCACCCACCCAGTCACAGCAAGGCTCACCATTGGCTTTGGCGCTTATTGCCTGTAAACAAACCCACAATTCCCATGTAAAATTGAATGTGATATTTTCCTGTTTATTCTTATACAGTGAGCTAAATGAGAGGATATAATTAAGAATTTATAATTTCATTCGAGGTGTAAAGTGACTTACACAAAAAAAATCTACATACATAGTAAGTTTTCATGATTTTAAATCATTTATTATATAAAATATAAGGTCGTATGCGTCATTGGACAGTTGGACTGTTGCAGGATTATCAATGGGATAACTTAACAAGCTGATCAGAGTAAACTTGTGTTTGGTAGTCTCAAAATGTACCAACTTTATTTTTCACCGGTCTGAGAAATAAGAATATAACATATTATATAATACATTTCTAATACGGAATCAAATTAACGAAATAAGCATTTTGGTGGCTTTAGCAATATTTCCTCATCGCCAATATCCTGATAGAAACACAGAATACTTGCTAACCTCGCGACTTACAGTTAGACCCCCTGTTTACCTAATATAATTTTTTTTTGCAATTTCATGTGTTTATGACAGCTGGTTTAATGCTTCTCGTTTTAAAAGGATTAATTTGTAATAATAGTGGAGTGTTGTATGAAAAATAAAAATAAAATCTCAAGCCAGGATTTTTTTTCTTTCATCCAAGATAATTACGGCGATAATTTTCGATAATATTTATAATACAGGCAAGATTTTCATTTCTTCCGTGCACTATAACATCCATATTTCGCTAGTGTTATAATTGTGAAAATAAGCTTGTAAACCAAATTATAGTAGTAAGGTTTTCATGTAAAAATTCACCTTTCACTGTTTAAAGAATAAACTGATAAAACTTCACTTATTACCTTTGAATCACAAGAATATTTATCACTAACCTGGAAAATAGGCTTAATGTGTGGCCATGCTGCAGGGTGACCACCAGGCATAAGTGATGGTCCATATCTAGCTCCATCTTCTCCTCCACTCACCTAATGGACATTCATATAACAAAAAACATAAATTAATTTTGCTGGAGTAATAGCTTAACCCATTGACTCCCAGACATATTTAGAGTATCTTGCCCTGGGTGCCAAGGTTTTATTTTGAAGAATACATGAAAGTTTACAAAATGTAATTATATTAAGTTACTGATATAATATTGTAATAGCATTTACAATATTTTTTATTAAAAAAAATAAACACTACAAGATATCTCATAGCTGGCAGTATTGGTACACACGCTTAATACAAGATATCTCGTAGCTTGCAGTCAATGGGTTAACTGCACCAAAATATTTAGGTTATCATTGAAGTTAGTTCTTTTTAAATCAAGATTCATGAATGAACATCTGTTGATAGTCAAAAATTTTGTAACCTCTTAAGCATATGCATATTGAATATTTTGCATTTAGATACATTTTAAAATGTTCTTAATGTGTATCTAAATACAATGCAAATGTGTAGAATAGATTGCAAATGTAATCAATCATATCTGACTCTATGTATTCTCATTGAAGTATGTATGTAATGTACATTCCAGGGCTATTGCAATTAGATTAATACTATTTTAATAGTTAAGTATACAGCATCTCAACAATGTGATACTTACACCCATTCCAATGTAATAGATTCCACTAGATTCCAACTGTTTACACCATCTCTGGGTATCAATATATTGGGAGTTACCACCGTCAATAATTATGTCACCTTTTTCAAGGATAGGAATTAACTTCTTAACAAACTCATCTACAGCAGCTCCAGCTAGAACATTCAACAAGAACATTACTTTGAAAATCAGAAATAATACTATGTATACATATATAATATGAATAATATTTCAAATTATACCTCTAATGTAACAATCAAATGGTTTAAAAACCAACTAAGTTGTTATTGAGTAGACAATTTGCACTAACCAACGTAGTGCAAGTTCACTAACTTAATCATCATAAACTTTAGATACTTCACCAATGAATCATAAGTTTTATGTCTTAGGTTTTTACGTACTACTTATACTAACCAAATTTTTTGCTAAATTCATACTAAACAAAAATTTATAGTCATCATTGTGAATATCATATTACTCAACCTTGTTTAAATTGGATTTTTTATACTCAATGTTTACAAAGTATAAATTCTTGTGCTAATTATCAACGTAACAATGGAATGTCTATAATATTTATGTAAAATTACCTTTTACAAGAAGCATAACTTTTCTAGGTTTTTTTAAACATGCCACCATCTCAGTCAAGGATTTGGCACCAATGACTTTGGTACCTTTAGCTTCATTAACCAGAAACAGATCCACCTAGAAAATGTAAGGACAATAGAAAACATTTGTTACCTGTTTCTATGACAACATCAAAATCTTGAACTGTATATGAATGCAATATTATGATCACTTTATCTCATACTAGAAGCATTTAAACATGAATAGATAAAGAATCACAAGAGTGACACAAGAGGAGTGTAAAAAACAAAAAACCTAGATTATATACCTTTTCAACAGTCCTATTGAAAGCACATACAACAAAACCCTTTGAATCCATGTTAAGTATTAAATTTTGGCCCATTACCGCCAAGCCAATAAGAGCAATGTCTGCCTTTGGTCTAGAAAATAAAATTGCATAATTTTAATTTTTAGTTTCTACACTTTATTAAATTGATCACTGAATAATCACTCTACCAATCTACACTGCAGCAGCATGGCAAAGGATGCAATGCAACACTATACATGTTTCCTACATGACCTAGCCAAAGTTACAAAGATTCAATTTGACCAGCATTCCTATGGGCAATCCCCACTGGATAAGTGATGATGTACATTTCAAGAGTTTTCTGTTGCATAAAAGATAAGAACTCCAGGAGTCCACAAACAGCTTGCATGTGAGAATTTGAATGTACATTTATACATTATGTATACATTATTTTTTGATATCAATAAGTATTCAAAATGTTTCTTTCAAGTGCATAACAACAATAAAATCCTTCTGTAGTAATTATTTCTTAAGTGTAACATTGATAATATCATAAATAAATATCAATTTCAAATTTAACTTTAGTGGAAAATTTTGTATATAAACAATGATTTCATAAATATTTTCTTAATTCAAAGAATAAAATGTAATTTTAATGCTAAGAAAAATCTTTTTATAAAATGGAAAGCAAATTGTTTAAATTACAAAACTCACATTCTAATTAGCTAACCTAAGTAAAGGTCTGAATAACGGTTCACCTTCAAATAACCTTGTCCTCAACTTGCATTCACAGGCCAGTACTTAGCAAACATAATGAATTGTACTTTGTAATTTTAATTTAATTTATATTTTTTATTTAAATATATATTTAGCTAAGTATGTTTAGTGAATACAAAAATTATTATATGTGCAAAACTCTATGATAAAAAATCGTAAAATTGCTAATTTCCATTCATAATTAAACTTAAAATAAGTTTAATTCATATAGGAATGGAAGAGTAATACACAATTACACCACTATAAGTAATTAATTTCCGCAAAATTTTACTAGGATTCTTTTAATTTGTATTGTGGTTTATAATATTGTGATAAAAATACCTAAATGTGTAAAAATAATAGAACACAAAGATTACGTCCTAAACGGATCAAATAGGTAAAAAATAAGAACATGCTTAATCTTCTTAGAAGATATTATAAATTGTTTTATTACAAAAAAGAGAGAACAAAGTACAAACTTGCAAAAATAGTGTAAATTAAAAAAGGATTACACTTCATGCTATTGTACCTACTTGTTAAGTTACATGCATAAATGACAAATATTAATCGATTTTTCTTTAGTACAGTAAACTGGACACTGAAGATATAGGGGAATTAATCTGAGAATTTTTGTCTAGTCACTTCTAATAAAAAATATTGTAACCTATACTTTTATTATGCTATATATTTCATAAAAAATCATATAATTTTACTTACTCCGCCATTTTTTCTACACGTGTGTTTTGTAAAAATACCAATTTAAAAGTTATATTCTCTTTGAAACTTTTTAACCTTGTCCCAACCTTGTCCCAACTTCAATTCCGTACACTAAATGAACTTTTCTTCAGCACAGAATAATTACAGATTACATATATTCCTTTAACTTCAATCAGTTATTCACAGAGTACTTAATCTTTTTGGCACAGTTATCGCCAGGTTACCATAACCGAAACTATCAGATATCGAGAAGATTCGGATAATTTCGGATAGTGGTCGAGTCTAAATAAAATACACTATGACAGATTTTAGCCATCCGAGCCGATAAAATAGTCGCGTTGTTCTCATTTTAGACAGTTTTATTAAGTAATTTTTAAGTGTTTTTTCTATGTTTATAATACTAAGTACATAATAACTAGAAATAAAGTCAAACTGTCACCTTGTAAATAAATTATATATTTTTTAAGTCTTAAATCATCTAATATTCGTAACCAAAGTTATCCGAAACAATCGGATAATCCGAAATAATTTCATATCCATAACCGTAACTGAAACCGGTAAAATTTAATTCATATATCCGTATCTATATCCAGATCCGAAATTTCATATCCATCACCCCTAGTTAATACAAACATAATCATAGATAGACTTACTTTGAAATGTGTGAAACTGGAATGAAAGTGTTGGTAATTTACCAGTCTTTTTAGGGCATTTACATATTATTATTATATTTATTCTTCATTACGATTTGGAAGTCTTCAAAAGGGAGAGTGAATAGGCTTTTATAGGTTAGTGCGTTCAACATGTTAGACTTCATCACTACTTACCATCAAGTGGGATTGTTGTCCAGCATTAATTTATTTTAAATTATTGGAAAAATGTAAGTCAGAAAATTTATTCATAACAAAACTTACCTAAAGATAATAAATTTACCACAGACTCTTTTTGATGTATCGAAGGACATCGATGGAATGTTTCGAACATAAACATAATATAGTAACGTACTAGACGAATAATACTTAATAGACGAACGCGTTACCAAAACCTAAATGTGCATGTGTGAAAACGACACTTTTTGAGTGTTGTTTACTGATGTAAAATTCACGTCCATGCATTGTCGACATGAATGTCGACTGTTCTATCATACTATTATTTACTATATATTGCCCCCGGAAATGATCTAACCAACAAATTCAGTAGGTATTACATTCTGCATAAACTAGATGTCAGTGATTTCGTAGAACGAAATAGTTGTCCTCAAAATATCTACTGCAAAGTTTCTGAGGAACCCAACCTATTTGGTTCAACATTCGAATCCATTTTACTTTTTTTTTGCAAGACCTATACGAAACAGTATCATTATCACGTACACAATATCTTTTTATCTTACACATATTTATGAATATTAACTTATTATTGATAAAATTGAGTATTAACTGCATATTATGAATCTAAATTTAAGTATATAACTTTAAGATCAACTTCTATAAAAATAAGCACCGTGAAAGTAGTATTGAACTATCGATATTTACCTGTGAAATGTCTCTTTGTTTGGGTTATTGTTATAAGTAACTATGCAGTCTAACAGAGAACACGATATCATCGTGTTTCCTGTTTTATTCCCGATAAAATTCAGTAAGATTGAAAAAAAAGCAATTGACAGGATACCAATGGAGAGTAAATAGTTTGAAATAAGTCCTACAGTTAATTTTCTTGCATCTCTTTCTCGAAAGTAGGTTTTTCCGTAAAGCTCGAAATCTTACTCGCTCACTGTGTTCCTCTATTACGCTACTATATTAGGTTCATGGTTTCGAAGCATCATATTAAAAAAAACAACATCGACGTATATTCTACACGGTTTCCATGCCATTAGTGTGAATTACTTGAAGTCAAGAGTGTATAGGCTTAATTAATTTAAGTTTATGTGCTTTTCCATCTAAAGCGACATTATTTATAACATATACAGACAGACAGACACACACACACATATATATATATATATATATCCTCACAGTGTGTCCTATAAATAGATATATTACTGCTACTAACATAAATATGTAATAGTAGTTTCATCAAACAACAATAGCTGGTACTCTCTATAGTAAACCACACAAAATATTGTTATAATATAATGTTTATATGTTAAGCTCGTAAGCTCAACAGTATTGAAATTCTTAATTAATATCGAAATGCAAATGAACATGATGGTATATGACGTGAGCTAACGTCGCGTTGTCGTGGCCTTTACGTCAAGTTATCGTGGTAAAATTTTCGCTGGGCATAAGATTATGGAACGGTTAGGCTATTTGGAGAAATGTCAGTGTGAAATAATAGATTTATTATTTATTTTAACAGGTTCTGTATAACATCAGCGATAAAAATAATGTAAATAAGACTTCAGCATATTTTAACAAAACTTTTACTCGTATATTATTCTTGTTAGATATTGATATCGTAGTGATTCGCGGAGAGCACAAGTGGGTGTCAATAAATACCATAGACTATAAAAATTAGGTTACTTACGCTAGATTTTTTATTCGTACTATTAAAGCCATAAAATATTATACACTGCTTTATAAATTATTAACATTGACCCAATCATAAGAAATAAATTAAATTTACCTTATTTAAAAATACCAATCAACTGCAAATAGTTGTTCATATTATATAAGTTATAAACTTTATCCCATCTCTATTTAGATATCACCACTAAACCCACATCCGTATAATTTATTTAAGCGTTTGATGGTCACAGTAGTAATTTACATTATCTTTACAATAAGTTATCCATTTTACCTTAACAATATTAGAACAGATAACACATGTATATGGATTTGAAGATATATTTTAGGTTTGACACAGGCCATTAAAAATAATTGCTGACAGTACAACATTCATTATTAGGCACTTGGACATGTGTCAATCCATAATTAAAATATAATATGTATTACTCATACGACTGACGGTCAGTTAAATGATATTTATCTATAGTAAAAATACCACTACTGAAATAAGTACGTACGTTAATACATACATTTTATATGCAACAATTATTTTCAATGGACATTATTTTGACACTTAATCCAAGCTTACTAATTTATTTTTATATCATATTACATAAGGTTGTATAGAATTATCAAAAGTTCTCAGTATATTCAATTTACTCAGTACGGCTAAATCATGGATGTTTCAGTTATTTTACGCTCGTAATTAAAATATTATGTTATACATAATGTGATTCATAAATAAACATATTGTCGATCTATGACAATATAGTATAAAGTTCAAACATGGTGGTTAAAACAAATTACAGCCAAATTAAATATTATTAAACATAAAATATGTACAATTTTAATTGTCTTGTTATTGTAGACATGGTTCTACATCAACTCGGCTAATACGTTAGCATTATAATTGATGTTCGATTTTTTTTGAAATTTTTTTTTTCTATAAATTAGATCTTTACAGATCCTTAAATACTTTGAAATCCTCTACCAACCAGTATAATTTTGACTGCAATCTTTCAGGTTGCAGAAAGAAACAATATAATCGAATTTGTTTAATGTCAATATTAACCTTTTTTTGCATGTAAAGCCCTACTAAAAAAACCTGTGATATTGACTATTTCACAATCAGTAATCTCGTAGAATTTTAATTATAAGAAACGTTCACACCCTCATACCCCGCATTAGGATTTGTGTATTGTTGTTAACATAAAAATATGTTCATTAGTTAATATTTTAATGTATTTACGTAATAGTTACTAAATAAATTACAAAAAATTATAGAAAATGTACATGTTAATCAGAGAGCCATAATTAATGCTTCAATTTTTATGTTTCATTTGCAATATATATGAGGTGGGTACAAACATATTGAATCCTTCAATGCATCGTATTACGTATTAAGTGCATATAATTAAAAGTTGGTTGCTTCAAATAATCTTAAATAATGGATTCACCTTTGTTTGTCAGTCAATCCACTACTGATATGGTAGTAGCAATACATGCTAATATTCTGTTCAAACATCCACAGAATACATAATAACAGAAACATCGCGTCATATTAAGCACAATATCAAATGTAATTCAAGTACTGTGCTATACTTGACCTATTAAATTAGAGCGAATTAACTTAACCTTCGGTCTTTCGTACGTTCGTTCTACGTAAATACAAAAGATAAGTCAATAAAGATGTCTCGTAATGCCGCTTAATTATTTATTCTTCGTACTGTTCTTTCAGTGAAATGTGATGTATATAAATAATAGTAATATCGGATAATATTTTGTTCACACTATCGTTCGTTTGCGGGCCGGGCTTTCTGTATACAATATTATGGCTCAAGGTTAGTTCTAAATTAAGCACGGGTATTCAAATAAATAAATAAAAATATAAATACAAACACAAAAACTCCTCATTTTTCAAAGTCGGTCGATTAGGTAATATAAAAAACCATATAAACCATATGAAAATAATATAAAGTATGTCGCACATGTGTAACTGAATTTACTTAAGTGGAAATCTATCTGGTACGACCCACTGCGTCGGTTACTATCACTGATCTATATAATATTAATATAGTGACTACCAATTCACATCTATACCACCGACCGTTTTCAATAATCCACCCTGTTCTCCTTAGACGAAATTAAAATTTGGATTTGTCGATTTCATACATTTATATAATCTATCGATTAAAAGGTGAATCGATGTAGGGCGTATCGGTATCAACGTATTACAATACAATATTCATCAAGCGATAAACTAGGTATACGTCTTGATCACATTTATAATGTTATATCGCTATCCTAGACATGTAACCAATCTGTATATAAATAATATAAAAACCAGTATATCCTCCATAGTATTTTTTTGCTACACATATATTAACTTGATATATAATCTAATTACATAACAAACATGCACAATATATATTTTATCAAACGTCAATTAATCGTCTACTTTATTTAGGAGGAACGCGTTTTGTTTTTGGTACATTCAAGTGATATATAAAAATATATCTTTACTGGCCAGCTTATGTGTAAAATTAAGAAAAGTTGGATATATCACATTGTTATTACTCTGTAGCGATAAATGGCTTGCCGTTTACAAATTAGTTCGTAATTCTTTAAATTAGAAACTTTTTATTTATTCGAATAGCTACAAAAAAGGAACCCAAAAAATTCATAAAATTCTATCTTATCTTATCAGAACGTCCATATTACATTTAATCCCGCGGGAACTAATAAATTTCCCGGAATACAAATATAATAATAATAATAATCAGACCGTTTCAGACAGTCAGGCGAAAATTCTCAAAAATATGTTGTATTGGCATTTATATCGATAGCAAATGTAAGTGGTTACATTTAAATTTTCAAAAAATATTTAATGTACAGATTCAGCCTTGCTACAGTCATATTATTAGTATAGGCAAAACGAAATAAGCGTATGATCAATTTAAATGACAATTAATGGTTTTACGATACAAGTGCAGTATCGAAACGCCCGCAACGTATTATTTCTGGCAACCCTCATCGATGTTTGTGAAACATGCAGACAGTTAAACGCCGGATATATATTTGGAATTGATCTTAATTTTTGAATTGATTATTGAAAACGGATTTATGTAACCACGCGATACACTAAAACTAACATTGTACTTTGGTCTTATCCGTATCGCTGTCTCGACATCATTGCAAGCTCTCAGATCCCGCGGTACTAAAAACGATGTGCGCTAAAATAGTGCGAATGAAACAGTAATAGAATATCGTATATACAGTTAATTGTATCATACAGATCAGTAACGGTAATGGGTAACTATTTCGTGGTATGTATTTTACGAACAGCTCATATTTCTCTGGACTATGTTAATAAACAAACAAAATATTCAACAGCTGCCAAGACTAGTTGTTATGTAATAGTACAATTCACAACACATTGTAAGTAGTATAAATAAAATTATATGAAATTGTAGTCTAACTTTATTGTCTGTTAACACTCCATAGATGTTATTTTAGCTAGGACTAGATACTACTTTTAATTATACAGTAAAAATATTGCATATTTGTGATATTCTGTTATAAATATAAAATTTTCACTCAGTGTCACTTTTATTTACATTACCATGTTGCAATATGCCCATGAGAACAAAAAGGTGCGCATTGGTGATTTTTGTTAGAACCACCACCAAGTTCATTGTCGTTTTAAACAGACGAACAGCCACGCTTAGTTTGTTAGTGCTCAAAACGAATCTTGAAGATTCTGTAGAATTTTCAGAGGAGACCAATCCTCAGGGAGAACATTCCGATGATCCACTTTATACTGATGTATTGATAAATAAATCAAAACCATGTTCAGGAGGCTACATACTTATGCAGGTAAATTTTTCCCTTGTTTTCGACCTACAATATTGACGAAATATACAATTTGTATAATCTTAATACATGAAACGAAAACTCAATAACACAAATGCACACTACCTTTCTCTGAAAAGGAATTAAGTGTATGGAGTGCGAGTGGGAGTGGAACTTGGAGCGTGTGGTTACGCTGGAATTAATATTCGATCGCCATGACAGTCACATTACTAAATCACGTATTCACATACAGTAACCATCGTGCAGGACGTGACAATGTCGACACAATTGTAGTAACAAAAATCACCAGTGCGAGCAAACGCTTTACGCGAGGCGCATAACTACATAAATAGATTTAAGTTCACAGTCAGAAATTGCTTGTAAGACACTAGTAAAGTCTATCGTTGTAGTGACGCTCGTTGTGTTCGTAATGTTTACGTGGAGAGGTCACAGTAATAAGTGTATTACATCGCAGCTATACTGGATATTTGTGATCAACTAGTCGCTCTTCATGTCTAGTGTGGAGACGCGGGGAAATCGCACGATCCGAAGCTGGTTTGCGTAGTCACATACGATCGCGTCTTTTAATGGTAGTATTTGCCTTACAAAAATACAACCATCGCTTTGCCCTGCAAAAAAAAAAAACAACAAATATTTATGTGTCATTCATTATATTAATAATGCAAGTTTATTGAATTTTTTTTTATTATAATTATCAATTAATTTTGTTATGACAATATCTTCTGTGGTGAATCATAACATTAGTGTTTCATGCAGATTTTTTCAAATAATCGAATATAAAAGTCTTGTTTTACAAAAAAAAACTGTTAAATCAATCGCATAATATTTGAGTCGCCACAAAAATTAAACGAATCTATTCATAAAATATGCCAATTGTACAGGTAATTGACAAAATTGTTTACATTCAACATTCGGATCTCCCAAAATACACTTTAAAATTGTCAATCACATTTATTCTTTAGTTAATTTATTCCGACTGTTCGGAAAATGAGATTGCTTTGCCAGGCGTCAAAATAGAACGACGTCGTCGAACAGGCACATAAGTAAACTTATTATAGTTCCGTTCTAACACCGTATTTACGGAACTGTTAAACCGAATATATTGCAAAAGAGTTCGAATTAAATCCTGTCCTTCTCCTAACAGTTTGTTATTTGTTTAAATAAACTTAAAACGCGAAAAGTGTTATTTATAATTATTAAACACATTGTCCTTACCAAATAAGACGCGTCTAATAATGTCCCCACTGCTGAGATCGTACGCCGTGAGCCCACTACGGTCGCCCATCACTAGCAAAGTGTGCGTCAGAGGAAGCATTCGACTCATGTAGTTTAAACCCTGCGGGAATTAAGTCAAACGTAATGCAATAAAACTGGTCAAGTTCGAATCGGAGTAGCGGACTATAAATCTATCCAAAAATACTTTCCGCTTTCTGTAGAAACTTAAGGATTGAGGATTTTTGTATGATTTTCTCCTGCAAAACATAGAAATGTAGTAGTAGATAGTTATTGTAGAAATGTAAACTTTTATTGATAATGTTTTGGAGATAAGGAGAAAATTAACAATTTGAAGCTGAAAGTTACATAAAAATATTAATAACCCGCTCTCTTTGCTTTAGGAAACCTACTCCTTACGTTTAGAAATAGCACCTCCATGGTTTTGGGAATGGGTTTTTTACTTCCGTGAATTAGAAACCTATTGTAATAGTTGCATTTAGGCAATTAGAAAAAAAAATATTGCTCTATTAATAAGATGTTCACATTAATTTCCTATCCCGCGGGAACAGATCCAATTCCCTAGATAAAAAGTATACATATCATAAGTCACTAAAATGTCAAGTATAATAATCTATTCAGTGGTTTAATGTGCTACGTGGTCAGACAAACGAAGGAAAAATCAAATCCAAAAAATATATTTTGACCTCAATATTGATAACAAAACTACCAACCTAAATATGACCAAAAAATATTAATCGTATAGATTTGACCCCGTTACAGGGTTTTTATCAATATAGATTATATTATCCTTCACACGCACGAAAACGTTGTTTTACCGTTTTAGTTTATTCCTAAAAGTATCCTCCATAATCAGTTTTTTTGGGCTGATTGATAATTTCAATTAGCAATAGACAACTAAAAGGGTGGGAGAGTATCGAATGAATGATTGAAGGACTATAATAATCCAAGATTTGGAAATAAATTATACAACGAAGTATTTAAACAAAATATATAATGTATTAATCGTCATCAGAGTACTTCTGAGTACAGTTTTAGTTATTAATCCATGACATAGAAACAATTTATTTAAGTGTTTTGCTAATTAATTCCTTGACTTTTGTCATTGTCAAACTTTTATTATTTGTGCCAACAAATTTTGTCTTCAATTGTGTCCATATTAATTCAGGATTGGATTCAACACGCAGTGGTAGGCCGGAAGACGTACAACGATAATATATTTGAGGGTTGCAGTTTCATAAAAAAAAACTATCGTCTTGTAATGAGTTTTATTAAATTGTACTAGAGAGTGCACTTTTATTTCATATTATTTATGAGTGTAAAAAAATCCAAATCCAAATCGTAAAGCATATACGAATCCAGAAGAAAGGCAAGTCGTAAAATCCAAATATAACAGAACTGCCGTGCCCAACGACATATACGACACGTCGTGTCTGGTCTTTGCTGCTGCCACATACTGTTGCTGACCCCGATAATGTGACAGACCGTTCCTGTGCCTTTGTTAGTATTATAACCAAATCAGAATATAAATAAATAATAGATAATAACCTAATAAGTTTAGTTAAGTTTCGTCTTTCACAATGCTACGATTCAATGACAAACTATATTTTAAAAATGTCAAATTAATAGCTAAGTAATTTTTGTCATTGCAAATGAGTTCTGATAACAGTTGGTTTTCGAGGAAATGTATATATGACACATCGGTAAATTCGAAGCAGTTTTTGATAACAATGGAACTGTATTATTATGTATTAACGAATGTCTCTAACTGAAAACGGGCTTTTTTTTTGTGAATTTTGTGATATTTTTTTATCAACTCGATCCTGAGAACACAAGTAGCGTTTATAGTTCAGTTTTTTCATCAGATGTGTGGAGCCCTAAATTTATACCGAATTATATTGCATCCTGGTAGTTTTTTTTTTTTAATACTTTTCCAGTATCTCTGACGGTATTCAGACCAGAATTTGCCGTAACGATTTTCTGCTAGTGTACACCTCAGTAGTCCCGATGGACTGTCGTCTTCCTGTACGTCATGCGTAGTAACAATTGTGCATGCAACATATATTGATAAGTAAAATGTTTCCTTGTGTTAAGTAAATGTATAAATTTTTGACCACCAATGCATTACTGCATGCTTTGTATAAGTCTATAGACAGCGGTGGCTAATGGCTATTAAAAAAATAGGTGGTTCTAACAGCGTTCATACACGCACAGATGCTCGATTTCAAATTTTGTACGCGTCTTTTTTTTTCTCAAGTTATGAGTTCTTAAGAAAACATCGCGAATACAACTTTGTAACCGAGAGTTCTTCATGTCATGATATGTGAAGTCTAGTAATCATCCTGTTGTGAACGTGATGGAAAATGAACCATTCCACTGTGAGAGAAGACCCGAGTGGCAGCGAGTCTGTTAAATTTTGGTGAACATAAAAATAACATTGTACGTACAATATGTATGGAGTTGAGCATGTGACCTTGAAATCGATCCCAAATACAAAGCCGCTCATCGGAGCCCGCAGACACAACATACGAGGCAGTGTACGTGAGTGACGTCACCGCACCGTCGTGCGCTTGCATGCTGTATAAACAGGCCCCTGAAAAGTACAAGTAGATATTGTTTGCTTTTAAAATATTTAAGCGTTTCACTGAGGAGCACAGGTCTATTTATATGCCTTATATATAGTTAAAACCAAAATAGTTGAGTACCATTTTCACTTCTGTTTTTCAATCGATTTCCTATCTTTTATTTGGTAGCTTCTAACGAGCTTCAATGTTATCAATAACATGGAAATAAGTTATTTAATGATTATAAATTAATTTTGACAACAAGGAGAATACTAAAACCACTAAAGCTTAATTCCGATTAATGGGCACTGCCCATAAGACAATACTAAAACCATAAAGTTTGCACACTGTGCCAAGTTTGTAATTTGAATTCGGTAAAACAGTCTGGTGTCGCATGTATTCCGTCTGTTATAAATATGAAGACAGCTTTCTAAGACTTTTTATGGATGCAGAAATCGATTCCTGTATCGGCAAAATGGCGTCCATGTTGTAACAGTTGCAGTACAAGAATATTAGGTAAACAGCATCTAATTAAACATACCAAGACAGTCGTTTAAGCCTACTCTACTTGCACTGTTTTCGTAATACCCTTGGCATTATATGGAAAGAAGGAGTAAAGAGCGACAATGTAGAAAGAACTGCCCGGTTGGATAGCGGTTAAAAAGCAGTGAGACTTCACTGGTTTTCTCATGCAAAAATGGTTGAAATTACATGGCTCGAGTATCGCTAATCCGCGATCACCCTTCGTGTAACCGCCCCTTTCGCAGCGCATCCTGCTTGATGCTACATGGTATAAGAAGTATAATCGCGTACAAAGACTGGGAACGATGAATTGAAACAAATGAGGACAATGTCCTAAAAAGGACACGACAGCCACGTCAGACTGCTTTCAATTATTATCGTATAGGAGACTTAAGATACATTCAAGCATTTCCATAACAAGTAACTTTTTATTTTCCTATCCCTATTGCGAAAGGAAATGTCTCTTCCGTTTCAGCTCACCTATACCAAGAAAATAATTACTTGTAAGCAAGGAATTGTTTAAATCATGAATTAAACACGCAAAGACCTCTGATTACGGATGAATCAGTTTGCTTGCAAGTACTGGAAGTATACGTCCTCCCTTCTTTCCTGCTCTAATGATCTAACATCTTGAGAATGTTCTGATGTTCTGTGAAATCCACGACGCCTTTTGGTTCAAACATTTAAACAATATTAGGCAATCCTCACCGGTGTGTAGGTCCCATACACACAGCAGGCCGTCTTGCGACCCGCTGCCTGCGATGGTGGGAGTGACATGGTCGATGAACGAGCTGGTGATTGGCCCGCAATGCCCGTGCAGGGTAAACAGCGCTGTCAACTCTGTACTTGAGAATATCTGTACAAGAAACATCTATATGAACATGTGAAAGTTATTTTAATAAACAAGTTATTAGAACTGCAAACAATATTTCAAAGTGCAACCGCGCACTATTATTTGGTAGGATATGTGCGATAAAAGAACCTTTATACGATTCATCGCGTCTGTGTCTCAGTACAATCTACGGTAGATTTTCTTTGTAAGTACTTAGTTCATTTGCAGACGTGATCCGACATATTCAGACTTAACGTGTTAATTTCCCAGATTAAATTATTATAAATAAACCTTTTATTAGGGATATTACGTTACATGACAAATAAAAAAGGTTGTTTAAATATATAGGATGTAAACTGTTATCGTTACTGTTTTTTTTTTAATTTTTGAAGAGATATTAAAAAAAAAGAAATAGAGACATCTCAAAAATTTTATTTTTTATATATAACACCAAGGTAGATTCTCAAAAAAAAAGTATTGTTAAAATCTATATTTCTTAATAGTGAAGCTAAACTTGAATTTTTAGTTTTGTGTGATATAACATTAATCAATTCTCCTTACGTTCGTTGTGTAGCTACTTCACAACAATTGAGTTGTTTACGTACCAATAATCAGTAAAATGACAGTATAACATCAATTCATGGCTTACAAGCTGTTGAACTATGTTGTTAAACTCAAGTCAACTTATTATTTCAATTAAGATTGTTACTGTTTACCTTAAGCACATGATCTTGTCCGCCTGTGAGAATGCGACCCCCTTCCGACTGGAGTTCACTGATCGGCTGCTGATGGGGCCTGCAGTGGGCCAAACGCACGCACACTACTTCTGCAAAACACCTTACTTTGCAGTGCTAATCTCTATATAAATTTTCTGCACAACTACATCAGGGGCAATGCGAACATAGAATAAGGTGACAGTGAAAATAACAGTGTTTCTTAAAGAATAGATAGTTAAAATTATATAAGGATTCTTACAAAATAAATAACTAACATAACAATAAAATACCGCTATAAACTCACTATACCCCTGGCCGTACCTCTGATGGTACGGTGGGCATATTATAGTGAAACTATGCCACTGTATGAATCAAACACCTGTTCCACAGCCCGCCCGGTTGTTATACAATCTTTTAAAGTCTGCAAACCGCTCACCTATACGCTCACTCAACCACAGGATCCACTAAACGTACCCGGTGTGTGTACATGATAACTTGTAACTGGGAAGAGTTACATAGCTGAAACTGGACGCAACATCGCGACTAACACATATGTAACACACACACGCACACATGTACGAACACACCCTGAATACGATGCATAATTATCGTCTGATTTGATAATGCTTCCGTACTAGTGAGGGAAAAGTAGCCATGTACCAGGCAAGGTATGGGAAGTAATAAATATTGTCTGAAAAGGTTTTGAACAACGTTATTTATGGTCATTCAGCAAAGAGATCCAAAAAGCATTGGTAACATGGTATTGATAATATTCATTCATTCATTCTTATATTTTTGTGTAATGTAATGTTTTTTATTCAGTTATGTAACTATTAAAAGACTTACCTTCAGCGTCACTGCGATCCGCTTCAAAAGAAAAGCTCATCCTATGTGAATGATCTTCCTCGAGCTCTTGCGCGCTGCGTAACGACTCAGCTGAACCGGTTCGTTTGTGTGCTTGAAATGATAAAACACATGTATATTAATAATAAAACTGTAACGAGACTGAACACACATTCAGCACACACACACACACAAGTATGTCCATATTAACTGGAGGTGACTTACCGATGTTGATATTTAACGATACCGTTAAAGATACTTTTCATCCAGGGAAAGAGATCTGTTCGCATGGAAATTGCCAAACCGAAGTGAGGACGGATTACTAGTACAGCCACCCTCCCCTGCTCGTGCACCCCGCTAAATAACGAATGAATACTACGCCGTTCAATCCCAATGCGTGGATGGCTACCACTTCTACGATCTATTGTGAAATGTTTTAAACATGTCTCCGAGACCCAGTCGATAAGTGAATTCCCAACTTGTTTTTTGCCGTCACCGCCTTGGTGATGTCTGAAGTGTCCCATTAGTGGAGTATGTCGACAATGATCGAAAAATCCTCGATTGCCTTTCAACTCTCACGTTAATTAATATTATTAAGATGTAAGAATATTACATTGGCAACAATCATTTACTACTGTTACAATCGAAAGGGACTGACTGCGTCGGTGTGCAGTGCTGAAGCGCCAGTCGACGTGCGCGCCGGAGCGTGCGTTGTACGCGTCCAACCGCAACAACGCCAGGTGGCCGGTCAGCGACGCGATGCACACTCGGCGCGCTCCCGACAATGCCTTCACGTGCGTCACGCCCGTGCCACAACGCGCCTCAGTACTCCACCACACGCACTGTAATTATCAAAGGATGCCATATCTGTATAATTAATTATAACTGAAAAGTCACTTTTGTATCCTAATATCACATTTTTTTGTCAACTTTTTTCGTATTGGTTTTGTTTAGTAGCTACTGACGTGCTTTTAGATATATCAATAAAAAAAATGCAAACAGAACGTTACTAAATGATTATTGCCGACTTTCGACCACGAGACCACTAGAAAAAAACGACATTCAAATAGGTGCCGTGGCGTAGATTACTTTCCGCATATACACAAACTCACAAAATAGCATCTTCTCTTTATAATATTATTAATATTAATATAGATAGATACAGATAAAAATACCAAACGATTGTGAACATACCATTAGCTTCCCAGAGCTCGCTTCCCAAAACTCAAGTCTGCCGTCCGAACAACCGAGAATGATAAGATCATTACAGAAGTCCATGCACCATACAGGAGATTCTCTTATTGGCCTCCCTCGCCAACCAACGTCGTGAACGACATCCTTTTCACCGATCACATTACTCGTTCTACTGTTTATATATTTATTTTCGTGTCTATTACGCAAAGTATTCGAACCGTTCAATACATCGTCTCCGCACACTGTACTTTGTTTATGATTGCAAACACTAGAATTAAAGTTATGATTCTTTAAATTTAAGTTACTTATGTCTACGTTTTCTTTAGCCTCGTACAAATCGTCACACTGGTCTATATAATACAGATCCCTGGAACAAAAAACAAAACTTTTAATGGTCTTGTACCATTGGTGATTAAACGGAGTTCGTACAAGATCACCTGCGCGTATACCATTGTAGACACACGACCGTACAAGATCGCTGCAATCTCGACCGACAACGCGGTCGATGTGACCACCGTGTGGCCGCGTACGCCAGAATTAGTAGATATGGAGCTTTGTCCGCACTACGGTCAAGCAGTATTGTGGTTGTTGTTTTAACGTCGTTCTTCCGTACGGGAGAATCATTTTTGAATCCGCATAAGCCTCTAATATTTTAAATTATGAGCGTTTAAAAATTAACTATCACTTGGTTTTGTGAATGGAAACATTTTGAGAAAATTTGAATACTTAAGTGACCTCCGTGTACTCAAAGGTTTGGAAAGTCTACCAATTTGTATGGTGAGCGTAGTGGACTATGGCATATTTCACTAACGAGAAAGGATAATGACAATGATGAGAGAAGACCCGAGACCTGGGGCTAGCAATTATGAGTTGTAATGATGAGGAGCTTTCAGCTTACTACGATCGATCTGATGTCTCCATTTAATAATAAACTCATTACCTGTAACTTTTAGCGAAGTCATATTTGGTGATTTCAGCGGGCGATATGCTCGGGGGTTGTTCTCGTACAGTGGAACGAAACCGCAGCCCACTGAGGTGATTGCTCAGACCCTTTCTTAGCCGGTGCATACTCTGTAAAAATACAATCATTTATTTACTTGAATTCGTATGTAACACATGAATATTTCAGTTATTATTTATCTACGTTTTGAGCGAATATTTATATACAGATTCAACAGTTTTCAACTCAAAACATTTTTTTCTGGACTTAGACTTGCTTCACTGGTCAGTCTTTCGCACACTGTTACAGGATTGAAATTATGAATCATACTAATTTCTGGGCAGTACCGTCTTCTTATGAAAAACAAGTAACAGGCTTCAAATCTAATTAATGTCTCAGGATTCGAAACAGAAAACAAAATACAATATCGCTCCTACGCAAACCGTATATACCTATGTTTTAATATTTTTTGGAAGGTATACATCGATAATTTTATAGAATTTGGAAATGAGTACTTTTGTGGTAGTAGTCGCATAGGCTCGTAACGCATCACGTACAGGTTAAAATAAATCTGCAAGTTAAAACTTTTCAAATAACGTATGTTGATTTAAAAGATGTGCTGAGAGGAGTTTGTTTCGCCATTTCTTCTCGTTAAACCGAAGCATTTTTTAAACGATTTTTGATGACGTACATAATTGGGAATAAAAAACACTAAAGTGATCGAAAGATGGAATTTAAATTTACAGCGCCCAATCAAACGGCAACAGCTGGACACATGCATTGTATAACATTTAAAAAGTCTGAATAGTACAACACCGTGAAAGGATGAAAACATACAATTGGAATTTTATGGCTCCATTACCTAAATAGTGTAATAGTTTCTTAGCAATTATATTGTTAGATCGTATACAGTACCTGATTACTCGTTATTTGTGTGTTCGGTGCATTATCGGGACACTGGCCAACTGAAACCAAAATCAATCGACAATACGTTGAATGTAGAATAAAAATATAAGCCAATTAACAATCAAAGCTGTTTATGTACGTTCGACTTACTTTCTATAGCGACATTTTCATTGTTACCAAATGTATTTCTTTTACAGTTCAATTTTTCAAATAATTCCATCTGTAGTTTGAAGAATCTGAAACAGACAGTGAATATTAGGAATTTGTCGATGATGGTTTTATATTAAATACGAAGATTTTTTTTAATATCAGAGGTTTTCATCGATGCGAGTACTATATTTGATCAACGTGAACGTATTTGTATGTGTGCATTGTATGTAAACTCAGTGCACGATAGTTTATTGGTACAATAACCGCAAACTTTATTAAATTTTAGTTTAGAAACACAGACTTGTGTAACAATATGAACTAAAAAATATAATTAAATTTTGTTGTACTGAATTTAAGTTGATAATCATGATAAGAAGCACCTCAGTGTTATGGAACTATTGTTACAAGTGTCGTGTCCAGCGCGGCGCCCCGCTAGACTCCATAATCCACGTATCGTAAACACATAATCTACTATGATTGTATTAAATAATACTATAATTAATAGAATAAATATTCAATAATGTTAATAATTACAATAAGTACAATTAACTTACGGTATATGCAATGTAATATTTTATATTAAGAACAATCTAAAATAATAATGAAGATAGCAGAATTGTAATTAATTTATAATGTAAATAATTGAGTATTAACTAGTGTCGATGTGGACACTGGCGCCCGCTATTTTGTTTGGCGTTCATAAAACGGTGTTGGAGCCGGGGAGATCGAGCGTCACTGCAACACTATCGTGTCGTCATCGATTCTAATAAATGTGCTAAATTATACAAAAAAACAATAAGTTGATGTCTGATAGTGGGCGAAACAATTCACTTTATTAAATATATACATATTATTATATTATAATCGGATCCACTTACTCTCCACGGTCTATATTTGTTATGATCTCTCCATTCTGCGAGTCCCACACTTTGATGTTTCCTTGAAGGCATGAACTAACCACCTTCTCTCCGTCTGTAACGAGACACTCTACCTCCTGGCTGTGGCCAGCCACAACCAGGGGTACGGCCTCCATCACCAGCTGAAAGGGTA
Source organism: Megathymus violae (assembly GCA_003671415.1). Taxonomy (NCBI): domain Eukaryota; kingdom Metazoa; phylum Arthropoda; class Insecta; order Lepidoptera; family Hesperiidae; genus Megathymus; species Megathymus violae. Next base: position 1,389,993 of record PDGT01000018.1, on the reverse strand, counting down.
ACGGTTTTTTAAGGGATAATACAGTTGTTACCAGCCAAAGTCATTTCATAATTTCTACCGATAGTACCGCAGCTGTTTTGTATCATAAAAAGGTTGAAAGATTTTCGGAAGGATTGTTTCATTTTCGGATTCACATTGCGTCTGTAATCAACTTCTATGACTAAAGATTACTTCCAAGAAGTACATATTGATACAGGTATCGAAAAGATGCAAACACATTAGAACTTAATTATACTTCTTTGACACGTGAAAAATTCATCGTCGGCCCCGTAGTTCAGGTGGGGGTAGTCTGGCCTACCAAGCGAGGGATCTTGGCTTCGATTCCTGGCCGGGGCAGACACTTACATAACAGATACATGTTTGTTGCCTGGTCTTGGGTGATTGTGATGTCATATGTGTATAATGTCACCGGAACACAGGGAATCTAAATGCGCGCGGGGGAGGGGGTGTAATTTTATCTATTGAATTAACGTAATACCTGCACGGCCGGCTGTTTCGCTATAATCTTGCGATATTCTTCCTCATCGTTCCATGAAGCACGCCATTCTGCGTAATGTCGAGTACATATGCACCTATCAATCACAGACAGAGAACAGGTATAATTTACAACCAAAAAATTCCATAAATTGCATACGTCTTAATCACTACGAGTACGTAGTACAAAACAAAGTCAATAATAATGTCTATTTATCCGTTCGAACACAAAATTCTCAAAAACGGTTACATGGATTTTGACACAGTTTTTATCAATAGATGGAATGATCCACAAGGAAAGTTAAGCTGTCTGGATAAATTTGAAGAAAATTTTTAAACCGCCTATTTGAGCCGAATAATCTATTTGTTCGCATTTATCGAAGCGAAGCGAAGGCGGCTTCCTAGTTTACTATATACTGTTGTAGACCCCAGACGGCATCTGTTTCGACATGATACTTCAAGTAACCCCTCATTGCTTCAGTTCAAAAAATATAATCTATAAGTCGTTTTATAATTAAATGTATTTTTTATCGTCTTAGGAGACGGCTTTCAAAGTTCTAAAATTGAGAAAAATCCTATTTCATTGTAATAGCCACAAAAACACACACAACATTATTTAATACATGTCCATATTCATTTTTTATCTTCATTTAAGAGGGAAATCATCCATTTCTAGGGACAAATATACGTCCAATACCATAACATAAATTATGAAGTGTCAAGTTGTCGAACTAAGCTCCGATATATTTTTCAAAAATATAATCAGACTGAAATAATTAAATGAACTCACGTAGAATATAGTTCCAAGAGTTAGACGGTGACACATACAAAACTGTTCAGTCAATAACGTGGATCAACAACAATTACGTGGATGCCTCGCCTTGATAACTATACATGTAATAAAATTATCACTGATCGCTTTCTGTATCTTAATAATCAAGTGGGATTGTTATCAAGCATTAACGTATTTTAAGGAAAAAAAAAACATTAAGGATATATGAGAGAAACTACTGATAGGGGCCTTTACTAACGCAATAGAACCCAAAACAATAGTGGTTAGAATTTTTATCTGCTTGTCTGTACGTTTGTTCATGTTAATCCCAGAAACGGCTTAGCCAATTTCATAACGGGTTTCACTAATGTATTGCAATAAGTGTCACTTAATATTTAAAGTTAGTTTCGTTTCAATCCGTCGATAAATAAAAAAAGTTATTAATTAATATATGTGTTTCAAATTTACAGAACGAGAAAAACGTAGAACAATGCAGATGCTAGACTTAAGCGTAAGATAGTTTTTCCCGAAGCGCAGCGAGGGCAATTGCTAGTCGATAATTAATTTAACCTTCGAATTTGCCTTTGTGTAACTCGCCTACTGATTTTGCTTCTTGTCTAATATGGATTTTTTTCTATTACTATGCTTCATTACTATGCTTCGAATTTCTAATTAGTATACTAGCATTCATATATACTATTCATTTCATATATACTATTCATGTTCGCACGCGCATCTCTATGTATAATCACAGGGCCGGATTTGGCAGAGCTACAGCTCCGAGGCCCTCACAACAGCGAATAGCGAATTCCACGTTTTACTGTTACCCAGTTTTTATCGCTTTCTGTCTCCTGTTATTTTATTGTGTTCCTCTCCTGTGTCATGTTTCTTGTATAGCCATATTTTTTTATTCTTTTCGTGCTATTTTAATAATTTATATTCGGACGTTTAAACTCCTCATTGCTCCAGCTTGCCTGCACGCGCTACACCTGGCGTCACTAACCTAAGCCATCAGCATCCTTACCTCCAACTTTACAATTAGTATATTTTATAATATACCGTTACCAAGACAAACTGCTTCATACTGTCAAATAATATTCTGGTCAACTGTGGTCTACTGATTCTGTAGTGATTTTTAGAAATGAAAGAAATAGAGCGAGATACACACAAAAAAGTTTTTAAACATGTATTAAGGACTTTACACTAGATTTTAATGGTATAATGATAATATGATTTGCTTATACCACCTGGAGCATGAAACCATAAATTAAAACCACCTGAAGACTGAATGTTGGAAATAATGCATAAATTTTAAAGATATACAACACAGATGGCATACTTAAATATTATACACTCCGTTCTTATTCTCACAAACACTGGTGTTCTCTGGTTAAAATATTTATAAATAACTTCAGTACGTCCCAGTGTATTACTAGTTGTTTTACATATCAATAAAGGAATCGTATGTTGAACGTGAGGTGTAGGATTGCTCTTTAATGTTTTAAATACAAAATAATATAATACAAGTATTTAGGTGAACCTTTAAATTGTTCTTATCTATACTAATATTATACAGTACTATATTATACAGTACTAAAGAGTGAGCATATTCTACGACTGTGTGTATGCGGAAAGTAATCTCTGGAATCACGGTATCTATTTGAAAAATTGTTTTACCATTATCAAAGGTACGGCAATACGAATGAACACAGGCTGTAAGAATCGTGTAAATATAATACGTTTTTCAACCTGATCATTGTTGGGGCGGGCCATTAGTAAACAATAAAACTATATATCAGTAGAACGGAATAGGAAAAATGATTTTTTTTTTCTACATTAAAATCAAAAGTCTATAGAATGAAAATAAATACAATTATGGAAATTTATATGCAGCAGTTGCAGCTTGATGCGTGCACTTCATGTTAGTACATACAAAATGAAGGAAATGTTGTAGTTAAGGTAGCCTATTTCTTCCAAAATGATATGTAAGTTTATATATGGTATATAAGTGTTGTAAATCTGTCTTACCTATAAAGTACCACCATCATATAAGCGATGACCAGGACGCTTATCGTGCAGAGGATGGCCAGGAGTAGGATTTCCATGGGCGTGGTCGGGTAGATCGGCAACTCAGCACCTTTCCCCCACTGATGGCTCTGAGTCTCGATTATCTCGAATTCTAAAAATTTTGAAGACAAACAAGGTTACTAATTTATTAAGAATTGCATAAAATAACGAGTATTACAAGCAGAATTACCGACAGGATCGAATCTTTTAAGAAAATTTTAATGTAGGTAGAATGAAGAGATTAAAACCTATTTATTGTTTTTTTTTATTATAGCCATAAATAGCTAGCCGCGACGTTAATTCTGAGAGAAGACAAGGCCCAGTTGTGGTAATTTTATTCGGTATGATAAAAAAATAATTTTATGGCGATGATGACAAATACGTACTCGTACTACAAGTACTTATATACCTGACAAATAAATCTTTAATACAATTTTCACGTACTTCCAAAGATCTAAATTATAAAAAAAAATTACACAAAGATTCTTAATACACCGATAAAAACACTATAATTTCAACGACCAGACATTCTTAATTTAAATCATCACAAACAAAGATAACAAAGATAAGTTGTTTTCCTATCATAATATCATTCATCGACGAGCTGTTGGATCCTTTTTTTTATTTAAATTCAACACCTTTTTTATATGTAACGAAAGTTATTGAATAAAAAAGAGACAGTTTGGGATATTAATATTCCACTTATGAATCACTAATTGGTTATAAATATATTCAGTTCTATTTAAACTCATTTCACGTTAACTTTTATGATTTTAAACTAAAGTCACGATGTATCCTCGTGGATTCCATAAACATTATTAATAGCGGGAGATAGATTTAATTTTATAGTGCGATCAGAAAATAAATGTATTTCCTAATACAAGTTTTATAGAAACGCTAATTTTACCACTAAGAGTTTATCAAGGTTCTATTCTATAATATGTTATTTACAGGAGAATATCTATAAACTTGCAACAAAATATTAATGTTTTATGTATATTTATTTATTTATTTATTTTATTGTATTGTATTTTTTATTCAACAGGTTGTTTTATTTAAGAAACTAACATTATAATTTATAAATATGAAAGTTATGTATTGTAAAGAAAAGATTACAACCACGAAGTCATATTCCTACAATTATTAAGACCAAATTAGTGCTTACTTACACTTTATTTTGAGATCTAAGAACTAGGTTTACATAGAGCGGACTCAATGTCTAGTGGCTTTTTCCCAGTCAATGATTGACAACCACAACAAAGCAACAAGCATATAAGCTGACCTTTCGTGGTGGTGAAGTTGTGTAGGTTAATACATCATATAAATTTAAATATCACAAGTGTTTATTTTCACTTATGGAAGGAATGGAGGTGCTACGCATATCACAAGATATATGTAAACCATCTTACACTGTGCTAGCGGATCGTTGCAGAGTAGATTATCACTTATATATTTTATAAATGGTATTGTTTTCTATTCTATTAATATAATACAAAAACAGACATTAGTTGCGTAAATAAACAATACGACGATTAAACTGACCAGGTAAAATATCGATAGGGTCGAGTGCGGCTGCCAGGGCTTGCCAACGCAGCGGCGGTGGGTCGCGTTCGTCTGGATGACGCACGCCAGCTGCGATCTCGGCGCCCACGCGGTGGCTTACCAACGCGGGCGGCAGCACCACAATGTGCTTACCCGCTAGGGACTCGTTGTACTGAGACAGGATCGCTGACCAGTGGTACGGTGACAATCTACAAAGGTTGCCAGTCAATATTAATATATTATATTATGAAAAAATAAATGTCTGACGAAATTACCTCACGAAGGCACAGACTTATATCTTCAATGGATTTTACACGACTAAATGAAACCGCCTAGACCTTACACACAAGTCTGATTGTGTTTAGCTCCGATAGTAATCAATAAGAAACCCCATATACCGCAATGTCTGATTAAATTTAAGGACTGCGAGTAATTATTAATACATTTTCAGATTTTTGGCGCTCCTTTATGAACTTCTATTAACGTGTATTTGCATTCTTAAAAGTGAATTATAACATTTTTAATATGTAAATACAATATGGTAATTTCATATTGTGAATACTAAACATTTGCGATGCAAATTTTTACAATATGACACGATTTGATACGAAAACACTGCGAGATAGGAATTCAAAAAAATTTCACAGTAGGTACTCTCAATTGAAAACATTCCTAACACGTAATATAACTATTTCATTGTTAAATTGATATCGAAATGATGTTGAAAATTTGTATTATACTATCTAGAGCCAAGACACAATAAAAAAAAGAATGTTTTTTTTGGGAACTGTCAATTTGTTTTAGTTAAGTTGTTTGTTGTTAAAAGAGTGAACAATTAGTAGGCGACAATAAAAAAACAATAGTGATTTTGTGTGAAATTACTGTTTGAGTAATCGGAGTCCGGAAAAATACAAACAGTTTTACAGAAAAAAGTGCTTCATTTTTGGCTATTGCTAAAATTTATTGTTTTTTATTGTCGCCTACTAATTGTTCACTCTTTCAATGCGAACTCGGAACTACGGAGTTTCTTTTTCCAATCCTTCCACTTGCTTTTCGCCGAAAGCACGAAAAGTTATGGCAATAAGACAGTTTATTATTAAAAAATCGTCAGCAAAGACGAGTTGGATACATTCGTTTGTTCATTCAGCAGTGTAATGTTGATATTGTTGATATATTTTATTATTTCTAACTGCTCAATCACGCTTATTCGAAAGCCTATTCCCACAGTTATGTAAGATTTTGTAAAAATGGTTATTTGTTATAATATGACCGGTTTCTATAAGATATTTATAATAAACACCACAAAATACGTCAAGTCGGTTTTACCGGTGATTCATACTATCAAGAACAAGTTCAGATAACCAGTCTGGGAGTTGGGTATAAAAGGCCCGCGTTCGGTAGCAGGACGCTCACTTTGCGGTTAAAACTCGTTGAGTCTACTCACCTTGAGGATGCTCTGTTCCGGAGCGAAATACGTGTTGGTGACGGTATGTAAGTTGGTATATACTTTTATTTATCATAAATGCATGTTTTCCTTTGTAGGAGCGAGGGAGGTTCTATGCATGTATAGAAGTATATACCATCATACATTGTGCTTGGGAATTGTTGCAAAGTAAATTAATACTAATTTCAAAAAGTCGCCAGGATATTGTATCAAAATGGAATGTTAAAATTTGTAATGCTAACAATATGTACATTTAAAATATTAATATAGAATAAATAAAGGAGCTCTTTCAATCCAGTTTTGGAATTATCTTACTTTACTGAAACAATGTAATCGTTAATTAATATTTATTAATTAAAATTAATTCATCGACATATCGATCGATCTAATTTTATTTCACGTTTACAAATTTTAAATTAACCCATTGCAAAATTTACAAAAATCGATATCTTATAGAATGATTATTTAAAATATACAAATTTTGGTAACTTCATATTTTTTAACGAAGATTTTATACTGATTGGTTGACAATTTTTAGAATTTATATTTTCTTACTATAAAAACCAGTTTCGACAGTGAATATGGCTTGTAGTATTTAATATTTTTAATATTATACTTCTCTTATATTAATGTGAATATTTGTTAAAATTTTCTTATATTGTAGCAATATTAATTGTAATCTACAATATGATGTTTTGTTCCTAAGCGATATAGAAACCTAACACAGTAACAGACACTAAAGTAATCCATTTATTTTATTAAGGCTTCCTTTTATATTTTACGACGTGACAACATTCTTAACGGTCTGCACGAATCAGGTCTTTGATCTAGAATCTAACGTAAGTGTTCACTCATTCTAAAATCGAATCTTAAAAAGCTGATTCAAGTATATTCGTATTTAATACATACATATAGTCGTAGATATATAAATTATAAATGCCGAGTTCACGGCTCATCAGAATACAAGTTAATTAATGAAAGCCTCCTCATCTCCTATAAATGTAATACAAATTTTAAAAGCAAATGTAAATAATAAACAATGATCAACATTAAAAAATCAATATCACGTTATCCTTAAAAGCGATTGTGTTATCTACGAAGATGTAACCGTCGATAAAAGACGGATTTGCCACGTGTTTATGATTCATTCATATCATGATACACTTGATGTATGTAACGTTACATATAAAATAACCAAACGAGTAATTTGAACAAGACACGGAAATTAAGAGAAATATACACGAAATCAAATTTACAAACGAGTTTCAGTTACACGCGTTTACACGTTGAGCGATAGGTACATTTCTGAAGATACATATCGTGTCCCTGACATGTTTGGTCTCGTCAATAAAACATCTACGCAACATGTAAATATTTGTGGCTTCACGTTAGAATACATGGCTAATCATATATTTATAGATATATTTTAAAGCGAAATTGCTAACAAAGAAGACATTTGAATAAGTCATTTCTTATCGACTAAAAATTATGACAATAATACTTAAGAGCCCTGGATGTCGGCTACTCCAGTTGCGATGAGGGTATATATATATATATACATACGTATGTCATAATTTTTAGTCGATAAGAAATGACTTATTCAAATGTCTTCTTTGTTAGCAATTTCGCTTTATCATGTGAAAATTGTGAAATAAAAAAATATATTGAGTATATTCAGAGCGTGCGACAACGCGATTAATGAGATAGTTTTAGATTATTTTGAATAAAAAATAATTATTATTTGTATTGAAGAGAAAGGAACAAAAGTAACGTATATTAACCACATTATATTACGTATATTAACTTTTTGGAGTATAAAATCATTTAATATCTTATGAAATTTATGTAACTGAATTTTTACATTATTTTAAAATTAGTAAAGAAAATTGTCATTCCTATTCTGAACTAGGGTAAAAATGTCAGCCATTTTCATCAACTCGCTGTGCATTCCATGGATCTGGGCATCACAGTAACTTGGTTAAATTAACTGATGATGTTTCCCACATAAACATTAAGTAGACGTTTTTTACATTCGTTCACACATTCCATATATACAGGATATTTTAATTTCAATTAGTATTATATTCATTTAATATAAATAATGTCACTATACGTTAACAAAAACGAAACTCATAAATTTTTACTATAATTTTTAACATATTTCATATTATATACTACAGCACCAAGATATTCTAAACTGTAAAAATCTCTAGTCTTAAACTCGCCAGATTTATTTATCCCAAATTTTTTTCTAGCTCTTGCTAGAATTTACGCTAATTTAGTGAACCGTGTTTACATGAACAAAAGATAAAAAGGTGAGGAGATAATTTAGCAATCATGTTTAAAAATATTGCGCGCACAGAGAAGAATGGGATTTGCCACAGTTTAGTTTATTTATTGAGAATGAGTGTATCAAGCTAATATCTACACTACTACATAGATAGATCAGTAGTGTCTACATGAGGGTAGAGCGAATTTTATTTTCTCGATTGTTAATTATCTAACAGTAAAAAATTGGTGCCTTTTAGACTTCAATTATTCTATGTAGAATATTGTTTCATTCAGTTAACAGCAATAGCCTCCGCTACGTCTTTAAATTTTTGAAAAAAGTTAATTTTAAGACTCCATTTTGACGTGATGTAAATTCGCTCAGTGTACCTGTTCCAATGATAAAAAAGTTTCTAAACAAGAAAAAGCTTTATTACGTTATCGAAGACCTACGACAGGTATGGAGTATCAGATACAGCAGCAAAAGCGATCGCATCATTTGTTTTATTCAACATTCAGTTCGATATCGAGGTTATTGACAGACATAAAGTACGAAAAGAGATATCTCAAATAACACAAAATTTGCTGAAAGAACTTACAGTTAAAGAACTCTCTACTTTATACTTGGATGGGTGAAAAAACAAAACGTCGAATTTTATTAAAAAAAATGAAAAAGAAAGAGCCAGGATGTCCAGTATATTTTCATGGGGTACGTAGTACCTGACCTTGGTTCAGTGAAAGGATCAGAAACCGCGATGACATGTTTTCTAACACATGAAGGACTTTCTCAACATAATCTTATGGCTGTCGGTTGTGACAACATCGTTGTGTATACTGGCAAGCATGGCGGTGTTTGCAAAAAAAGCTTCAAAATCCACTCCAATGGATAATTCGTTTTCTCCACATAAATAAATTTTCTTTGAAACACTTATTTCATCATCTTCATGGTTGTAACTCGGAACCTAAGTTACCTAAGTCACTGGAACATTAAAAAAGAATTGCTTCCAAATATGGTCCAAAATTTAAGTAAAAATCAACAGTAGTTGCATAAGATGGTATCGGCGGTCCTTACAGGTGATTCCCCAGAAGTTCTGGCATATAAATCTCCAGGCAAAATGTTACATATCCATCGGGTCACGTGTACTAATCGAATACTTCCTTTGCATATAACAACAGTGACACGATAGAAAAATTTAACAACTTCAGTTACATTTGTCGTCATCTCGGTTCATGCAAAGATGGTACGCGACACTTTTTTAACATAATTATTGCTTCCAAATACCTATCAAGAGATCTATAAAAGATTACTGGTCCTGTAATTCAACGCAATAGTTATTTTGTATATCCCAAGAGTGTTCAATGATAACTGATGAAACATATTCGAGAGCTAGCAGCCCGGCAAATATTAAAGGCACGCAGCACGGCTCACTCTTCAACAACAAGACTGTTGAAAGTGCAAATATTAACTACCAATTAAATAGGAAATATTAACTGAACCAAAGACTACGAAACACTTGTCTGAACAAGAAATTCAATACATCGTTGAATCAGGTTGTGTAGGTAAACTGTTATTTTAAGGCTTTTGTGCTATATTAAAGCTGTTGAATGGACCGTACAGATAACGACAAAAGCTGCCACTTCTCAATGCATAAAAAATAAACGTTTGCGAGCAATAAAAGATAAACTAGAATCAATAAATATAATGCTTAAGTTTCAGACAGAAAGATTTTCGAGCAGTTGTTTGTTTTTATAACATTATCATGAAAATTTATCAAAATTTTTGATTGCAGTGAATTAATAAATAACTCAAAATCAAAATAATTTAGGTATTCTGTGAATACACTTATGCACGTAATTTTTTGCTTCTACTCCTGTTGTGTCTAAAAGGCGCTTTAACGTTGAGGAGAAGAAACGGCGAAAAATACTCCTCAGCACATCCTTTAAAATAACGTATGGCTATTACAAAGTAAATTGAAACCTGCGCAAATACCATTTTTTCTCTAATTTAATGAAAAATATTCGTTTTACGACACACTGACATCAACTTGACCATTTTGAAAAATTTTCTCTGTCTGTCTGTATGTCCCATTATAATTCGAGAACGGCTTGACTGATATTAATGAAAATTGGTACTGAAATTGAATTGAAATAGATTCTACTGGTGTTGCACATGCCCACATTGAAATTAATTAGTAGAAATGGCAGAAGTTTAGGATTTGTCACTGGGTTATACGATTTTACTTGAACCGCCGGTTCCTTTTAATGTAATTTAGAGAAGAGAGGTAGAGAGCTCAATGATGATCCATTGGCGACCCTCAACACAAACTATGGGTTCATATTACCTCAACAACCGGATATGTGTTTCAAGAGAAACGGAAATTTATACTACTTCTAAAGACAAAGACCTGAATAATTAGTCCAGCCTCAAATAGTTATAATATTACATTTATAAGCATACTTGTAATTTAATATTCGAACTGATTATCAATCAGTCTACAAAAACGATATAATTTTTTTTATATCTCTATTTAGTTTTATATCTTTCATAAATAATCATATTCTCAAAGTCGGAATAAGCTCGGCGTTTTACATACTACGATCTACAAATTAGAGAATACAATACAAAAAATAAAGTCAAACTAACCTTGACCATGGGCGGAAGTGTGGCGAATGTTTGAGTAAGATGGTATGATTTGCGTCGACTTTTTCTGTATCTGATACTTCGATCAGCGGAGAAAAGACGAGAGGATGCTGTCCGCTACTGTTATAAATCATATACATTGATTCTTTGCGCTGTTCCTTTTTGTGGACTCCCTTTGCATTCTCGCCACTGCCTTCAGTTTTCTCCACGTTGCTTATGAAGTAATCAACTATGCCAGAATTGTATACAATCATTGATATCCACACGAGCATCCAGACCATGAAGGCCCGTTGAAAAAACCTAGTTCGCGCCCACATGTTAACTAATCTTATTCGCTTCGGCACTTTGTCTTGACTTCCCGGACTAGAATTCCTTTGAGCCACCACATCAGTGGGGCTGTTCTGTGCCAACCCATTCAACCTCGGATGAGACTTCGATTTCGTCATTCTCTTAGGCGATCGAGATTTCTCCTCTAAATACACTCTGTTATACCGCCAATTTAAACCACTGTTTGCGTTAAAATATTCCCTCAGCTGTAAGTTGCTATCCTTTTCCGGAAAGTGTTCCATGCGACGTACATCGATCCCAAGTATGGTGGCGAATAACACCATCTGGACGAAGTAGTCCGAAATGAGACTAACGATCATAAATATGGAGAACTCCTGTATAAAAGGAACAAAGGTGAAAAAGCTGACTGTAAGGATAGTTAGCTCTGTGAGCAGATTTTTGGTAATTGACCACCCCTCTTTGCTTAGTCCTTGCGCGAGACGGATTTTCACGTCGAGCCTGGAATCAGTCGAGGTCACGCTCTTAGTAAGTACGAGTACATTTTCTAATCCCAAGATTATTACTAAGTACGGGAAGATTTCTTTTCCTTGGAGGCTAAGGGAAAAGCCAAAATAGAAGCATATTCCCATTGACATTGACAAGCTTCCCGCAACCGTGACCACAGCGCACGCGGCCAAACCCAACTTTGACTTGATGAACTCGATTTTTCTAACCGAGAAATAAACATACAGAAAGAGCCCAACGAAGGTGATCGTAAGAGGAATTAGTTCGTGATAGTTGAATTGTCCGGGATAATATACAAGGGTGACTTCATCGGCGTGGTTCTGGGCTGCATCTTGATACAGAGGATACATCTCCTTCAGCTTGCTAGTGAGAGAATTAATAAATCTGAAATAGTTAAAAAAATTAATGTTACAATTTAATTATACCATTATCATTATGATAAAATTAAACAGCTGATAAGACGCTAAATGCTATCGTAGATAATGTATTGACAAGAAAGTGTTTATCATACCATGTATGTCATTCATATGATACTTATTCGTCAGCGTAGATTTATTATTAAATAAGGTATTAGTATTTTTATGAGTGAGTCTGTCTACGCATCACCGAATGCTCTTTGAGCGCATTAAAAGATATAAATTTGGTTCAAATATCACAACATTTGTTTGATATTATCTCGATTCGTAGTATATACCCTAGTTTTATTTCATGTCATAGAACTTTTACGTCATTCTTAACAACAGCTATTTGAAATGAGTGAAATAGTACCACTAATTGAATATGACACTAACCGTTGGTCGGCATGCTGATAGAATATGGTGACCGCGTATTGCAGAACGCGTGGGCGTGCGCGAAGAGGGTATCTCTTAATGCCGGTGTCGCGAAGGTGCATTCCAAAGGCCATCTCTGCGATTGAAGCTTTGCCCTTTTGTAGACTCTAAACAGATACCTCAATGCTTTTATTCATATTGGGGTGATAACATTTCTCATCTGTACTAATAAAATTGGAGTGTCTGTTTGTAATATTAAAATAACCGCTTTTCACTTTTTTTTTTACAATTTTTGTCTGTCTGTCTGTCTGTTTCGGCTAATCTCTGAAACGGCTGAGCCGATTTTGAATGGACTTTCATTGGCAAGTAGCTGATGTAATAAGGAGTAACTTAGGCTACTTTTATTTCAACTAAATAAACTCTTTCTAAAAAAAACTCTTTTGTTAAATTCCACGCGGACGAAGTCGCGGGCACAGCTATTCATGAATAAAATAGATCGTTATAGGTCAAAGACTACGCTGACAGCGAAACTTATAACTTTGATAATATACTGAAATAGGGATTTAAATAATAGATACCTTTATAAATTATATATTATATATTTATAATTTAGTTTATGAAAAGAGAGAGCGTACCGATAGATATATCGTATCATGCGTCGTACATTATGCTCCATACTCGGATCTAATATAGAGCGTGCCAATTTTTTCAGTTTGTGTATATGTATGCGGAGGGTAATTTCTACCCGACACCTAATTGAAAAATCCTTTTAACATCTGAATGGTAAGTTAAACCGGATTTACAGATGCTGTATATACGAGAATATACCTATTGCTAGTGAAATGATGATATTAACTTTGTTTTATACTATTTAAAGATTATACTACTACTATATCTACTAACTAATACTCAACCCGACCATAGTCGAGGCGGGCCGCTAATGATAGATACGAGTAATATAATACTCATTTGGATCGACTCATAGGAAACTACGTACTACATACGTACCATGTTATATCATACCAGTTCGCCTAAAAGGTTAACATAGTTTGATAAGTGTATATTAAATATCCCACAATGTTTAGAGGAAAAAATTACGTAATTAAATTACTGATTCACCGACGATTATTTAATACTCAAATAACATAAAAGTGGAATTCACCAGCAATTGTTCAATTTATAAACTCGAAAAAAGCAATTCGAAGCCAGTAGTTAAAAGTTTAAGAGTTAACGATGTAGGGAACATACTACATTTTAAATTCCGTTACAATATTGGACAATTTTCAAAAAGCAATGTGTATATGACGAAATTTTCCATTGTATATTAAAAAATGTTTCGGCCTCGTAACTTTAATAAAGTGCACTTATTCCTTTTCTTAAATATATATGTACCTCGTTAAAAAAGGCTAGATGACCGTAAGTAACAATCTCGATCCTCTTAGTTTCCATATTATTCTATAAATAATAATTCGCGTATAGATTTCTACACATAATTTAAAATATGTTCTCAATATCGATAATAATAAATGTACCAATAG
>PDGT01000018.1:1346792-1375672 GCA_003671415.1 Megathymus violae | reverse complement strand
AATTCAACAACACAATATAGTTAGGACTGTCATAAAGTTTACACGAATTACATGAGCTATCACTAGTTATTGTAACCTACATGAATAAACAGTGCATTTAAATTGCAATACCAAGCCCTCTTTGTCGACAGGTACCGAATGTTTTATATAAGAATAATTACTAAAGGAGAAACTGACTGATAAATATCAACCTATATTATTGCATCATGTACCATATACAATTATAGATAAATACATACAGACATAAAAAATACGTATGTACCTAAAGACCTCCGTTAGGAAGTATGTAAGTATGACTGAGATTTTTTAAATTCTTCTTCACACAATATTTTATTTACATTTTCACAATAAAAAACAGTGCAAATCAATTAAGGAAGGTCCTAGACAGAAGTTCTGCGGTGTTCTGTCGAGATTTTACATGTGATTCATTGTTACTTCATTGTTAACTAAATATTTTATTTATTTTCATTGTTTGCTAAATATTTTAATACTTTTTTTAACTTGTTATTCATCTTGAATAAATATAAATGACCTTAAGGTCCATATCTGCATCACTTCAATTTCTATCGAGCCAATTGCATTTGAGTTGTATGTATGAATGAATGATGAATTCATCTTTGTAATACCATAATCTAGGTTAAAGTTCACTTCAGGTCAAATGTACAACGATGCCGCAGTGAGACAGACATTGTCTATGATAATAGTATTCACAAGACTATGAAATGCTAGAATAGTCTTTCGATTATTTTTACTTCAATCATTGGCCTATCATGTATATTATTCCAAAATAATAAATCCATCCTGAATATTACAAAATATATAAAATAAAGTTTTTTTATTTTATTTTTACACAACCTAAATAACTTTATCATTATCCTAAAAATGACTACTAATTTTATATAGGCATGGAATCACATTTGGGTCCACATAAAACTTATAAAGTAATTAAGCCGGATATACATTTTTTAATTGGTTTTTGAAATTGGTTATTGTAATCACGAATTATTACTATTGTTAATACTTCAATGTTAGATTTGAATGTTAACGGTTTTGCACATAAATCCCACCTTTTTTGTACACGAGTTCAGGGGTACTGCGTTTCATATAAGTGGATGTTGAATGCAATTAGTTGAAATTAGTTTTTTTTGATATGACACATTTTGAAACAGAACACAGTAAATAACTTTGAGGAATTAATTTTCTTATCATTAGTGTAGATGACTGGCCTATGTTATTTTAATTTTCTAAATAAATTGATATAGGTATAATAAGAAAAAAGAAACAAAATTCACTCACCTGATAATTATAAACAGTGTTGACAATGTTGGCATCGAGCGAGAAGGTCTGGAGATTTTGTTGCCACAAATTAGCCGGTGAAAGGAGCAGACAGCCGTACTCCGGAAGGACTCGTTCTATACTTTCTTTACTGTCACGCTTCTTGATTCCCTCTATTTGGTAGCAGTTCCGTAGAAGCGTACCCTTGCTGCCAACAACTTTTAATTATATTTGTCATATCTTAAGCTACATATTAGTAAAATAAATTAATTGGAATTTAAAATTAATAGACCCTTTAAATTAAAAGAATCTCATTAAAGGTAATTTCGACATCATCAACAGCCGTAGAGTAACATTAGAATTGGTCAGTAAATTCTATCTCTTGAACTATATAGGATTCCAACCAAAACGAAGATCCCAAAATACCAATTTTACTGTGATATAAATGTTTGCTCTGGCCTAAAGTTAAAACCGGGACTTTGACAAGCATAATGATATTATCAACTAACTTGCAAGTTCGGCCGGACAAAGTTTCAGACAAAACAAAACTAATAGTGAGAACTAGAAACACATTGCATGGCTGCCAAATAAGCAATATTTATTACTAACTAAATCTCGCTTAATAGGCGCTGATGTAGAGAGCAAAATTGACCAAATGACCTGACATGCGCGAGTGCGCCAGCGCACCGATCATTGAGTACCATGGTTTCTTTAAATAAAATTTCGCATATTGGTACTGAAGGTTGTCGAAAGCTCAGCAGTTATCATAAATTCGACAGTAGCATTGCAAATGACTGTAGGTAACATTAATTTTGTATCATTAAGCTATTCGACAAGCATTTACAAGAAAACAAGTATAACCTTGTGGTCCACTTGACCACTAACCTGCGTTTAATATGAGGTAAAACAAGTACCTAGTAGAAAAAAATTAAATCAAGAACTTTGCCTAGCTATATAAAATTAAATTAAATTAATTTCAGCTTATAACTAACACGCATAAACTGCGCTGAATGCGTAAGTCTAATTTCGCATTGCGATTACGATGCAATTATGCATCACCATAGCCATTATATTAAATGTAACGGAGTGTTGTGTAGAGTTCACCAACGGAAGTAATGACAGCATTTGACGCTGGCCGAGGTCAAATTAGTAATACCTTTAGATTTATAAAAATGGTTGGCAAGATATTTAGCGTGCGAATTTTTATTGTTGATGTGTTTGAGAAAAATTATAAGTATAATATTATTATTACTATTGCTATTTTATAAACACAATGCAAAACTGTCACACAAAACTATTTAAAGTACTTTACAGCCTTAACAGCCTGTATTATATTGAAAATGTTATGTCATAAACAAACTGAAATTATCAATCTGAACCAATTTTAAACAGATACACTATAATTTTTATGTTAATCAGAATCACATTATTACATGGAGTTAAATTCAATTTGCTATGAAAATTTAAGATAATTTGTTCAAAATATAGTACGTAATGAATAGACTTCGGCATAGTCAACTATTTCTGTGATCAGATTAATAATTAAAAGTATGTTTAAATTTAATCATGATTACTTTCATAATATAATTACATTCATCGAAGATTACCTATTAACATTAATAATAAACATGGTTTACAATATAATTATATCTTTACTGATTTGAAATTTTTGTGATTATTCAGTAATGAAGTGATCATGATTACAAGTACCAATTGATTATGAATAATGATTAATCATCCAATATGATTATTTTGTTATTAATGTTGATATTTAGTAAACATCATTAATGTTTACATTTTGTAATCATATTCTTTAATTATTAATCTGATAAAAATTTGCCCAATGTATTTATAATATATAAATTACTTTATATTAACTCCCTGAATTAATGCAATAAAATGTTAGTAAAGTCTACTTTAAGGCAAATAGATAAAGGCACAGCAGCTCATATAAAATTATAATATCAATATTCATTAAATAATTTATTAATACTGATCTTAGGTAGTATATAAATTGCACAGAAATGTCAATTGTAATATATGTGATATTTTTAATAAACTTGAGACATTATTAAAATTGTATACAAAGCTGAATAGAGCTTCAATATCAAGTAAGCTAATTAAAAGGCTGATGCGAGATATCTATTTGTTAGATCCAGATAAATTATAAAACAATGTTCCCACCTAATGTGTGTGAGTTGTTACTCACAAATAAATACACACAAATAAATATTCAGTGTAGTGTTAATTACTCAGCACTATCCACTGCCCCGCATGTATATATACATAAGATTTTAACCTTTGTGTCTTAAATATTAATATATAACGTTAAACCATTGTTCTATATATGCATACATATGCGCACAAATTTAAGAATATGCTAACCGAATGAGTTACCAACCTTTCGGGATCTTCATGGTTTCTGACAGTTTCCAATAAACGAAATACTTCTTGAAGTGGAGCTCTAAATGCATCCCACATTTTTAAGTTACTACTCCATGGTGAAACACCTAAAAATTCATTTTTATTTAAATATTTGGTAAATTGCTTGCTTAATTGCTTTCCAACATTACAATCACACATGTTAAACCATTTTGTATTGGGAAATATTTTCATTTTGAGTTTCAACGATGTGAGCTGGTCAGACAGATGAATAATTTTTCAATCATGCTCAGGTACCTAAGGCCTTAAACTGGATGTAAAAGCCTACAAATCTCTAATAGGAGGCAACTGGCACATATACCTACAATATGAAGTTAAAGTATAGGTCGAGCGCATATCAGCTTAACATATGATATTACCAAAATTATTTTAACATGTTATGAATACAAACCTATTTTCATGATTATTTGATGTACATAAAGCAAAGGTTTATCTTTTACCCAAACATAGGGAAGCTTCTGTGTTTCATTATGAAGTACTTCTAACTGCAATGATACATCTGAAAGAGTGTGTCAAAATAGCGTGAATGAAATATTTTATACCATTTTACATGACAATAGATAATAATGCATAATAATAATATTGAATTTAATTTATCATTATTCCATAATAACCCTTTTGTTCTTTTTTTTATAGTTTTCATTTTATTGATGTCAAAACTAAGATTGCCCACAGTCTTTACTTAAATGGATACACAATACTTACACTATTTTTATTTAAACTGATAATCACAATTGTTTGAGAATGCAATCTAAAGGAACTTACCTCACAGATAAGTGAAGCTAAATAATAATAATAATATAAAAAAAGTATTAATCAATGTATTTGATTATGAATTATTTGATACAAGATTACATACTTATTTATAACTTTCATATCAATAAGTGATGTGGTATGGCACACATTTTTAACATTTCTCACATAGATGATAAACGTAAAATCTTTTTTTGAATTGAATCAATATAAATCTCATAGAATGATTTATTAAAAACTTACTTCACATAGACCTATTTATGACTCACCTGATTGTAAACAATTTTTTGTGTTACATTCAGCTTTACTTTGGAATTGGTTATTGAACTGAAGTGGCATATTTACAACTGTTGGAATGTTTCCAGGCAGGGGCACATTTAATAGAGGATAGCTGTGAAATGAAAGTGATATTACACCACCATGTTTACCTACTAATAATATCAAGATTGAAATATGTAACAATGCATCAATGCAAGATGCCTCAGCCAGGTTAAGATTGTAAACAACTCTACCGTCTCATATGATTACAAGTATACATTTATAGAACATATTTATTATTAACTTTATAACAATAATATAGAATCGTGTACAAAAAAGCAATGGGTATATATGACGAAATACTTACCAACAAAGTAATATGACGGACAGTGCAATTGAGATTGCTGTCACGGGGTATGAAGAGCAAAATAATCCGTAAGTGTAGTAAATTTGTGCTACTCTTTCCGGGAGAGTAGATCCCGCCATTGTTTCTTTTTTAAAGTGAAACTATATAAGTAATTGCGTGATTCAATTAAACTCCTGCACCCATTGTTCATACGTCACTAAGTTAGGCATAAAAAAAATACTTGCAAAAAGACTTTGGCAACTAGTTTTCCACATATCACGGTTGATAGCATATCCAGGCGTGCTAAACACGATTACCCTAATATTATACATCATGCAAACACATGCCGCTAAATAATCACTGAATGTATGCACTGTTTGCTAGTGTTAAGTTAGTCATAGGTACTGTACGTTACATCAGGTTTCAGTCAACCATCATCAACACACATTGCCGCACTTGACCATTCTCAGTTGAGAAATGACAATGACGTTATGTATCAATATCAATAACAGTACAGTACCCAGCATGAGATTGACAGACAGTGCTAATTTGACATAAATAATATGTTGAATTAAAGACTAAAATAGTTTATTTCACAGACTAATTTTAGGTTAACGCTATAGACTTTTAATAATTCTGTAATTAAACCATAGGCTATAGTGCCATATGTACAATGATTAAAAATACATGGTACTCCGTGGTAGCGATGGTCAATATACATCGATGTTACCGTTAGATGGATCATATTAATTCGAACTAACTCAGTACCATCAGAAATATTTTTATGAAAAGTTGCACAAGTTTTAAAATAGCAACGAAATATAATAGATGAAGCGTGTTAGTAAAATTATATTCATGCAAAGTTTAGAAATCGTCCTATTCGAACACTACCAGAAGTGTGAGATTTATACGTTTCACGCTTACAGAGTTTAGAGGTACTTGAAATGGGTCGATAATTATTAGAGTTGTACAAGACTAGTTACTAGAGGCAGGAAAGAGAAGGTCGAACAAGTCCGCCTTTTCTATAGCTGTATGAGCTAAAGAGTCATCTAATTTTACCAGTGGAGGCAATGTGGGCCTAAAGAAGTTTGTCTCAAACCCTTTGGCAAGAGACCAAAAAGTTTCACTGCCAGCTGGATAATATTGATCTTCTATAATGCCTTTTTGTAGGACTTGGCGGTGAGGGTAAATCTGTAGCTTTGCGGTCTCAGGCATAAAGAATGAGAAAGATGAAGTAATCCATCGCTTAACGCACCACATTGGTTATAGTATCCGTGCAACTCGACGGATCTTAAGCCCTTCTGTCATATCAGTCTGAATCGGTTCTCAACAGAAGATTTAAGTAATTGGCTCTGTGACAAGTCACACTCTAGTCGTTTGCTTTATTAGTTGAGAGAGAACAAGCGACTTTTAAAATAAATTCCTAGCCAGTATGGCTGTTTTTCAAACTATGTATTCATATTAGAATTTACAAATTACAGACATTACAAAATTAGCTTTGTAAAAGACCAATTAGAAGTATGATTAAAAAAAACTCCCAATTTTCTAGTTTTCTTACTTGTATTAAGTTTATTATGTTATTATTCGACGCATTGAAAAATATCGATGTTTCTTTTATTAATATCTCTACTCTGTGAATAAACCACACACAACGAAGTTGAAAGGTGGGGGAGGGGGAACAAATATTTAAGTTGTCACTTTTGACTGCCCAACGCTCTGTTTCAGTTACGTCATTGTGAAATAAGTTTTTAGATCTTGTGACTAGATGGCGTCTATCAGCTAAGCAGTAATTAAACGCCGAAACTGCCCATATTGACAACTGGTTTGACTAAAGTAAAGAGACTAAAAAGATTTCATCAACAAATATTCATTTTTCATATTCGAGAATAGTCGTTTAAACGAATTCACGACTTACATTAGACATAAAACACAATATGGGCTAGTAAGCCGAATTGCGAGATATTTAAAACGAAGTCGGTCTTGTAAAATTAATCCATTCGTAAAAACTGGCATCGGTACGTTAACATATTTGAATATGGACAAAACACCGATCTTGTTTTGTTCGTTACAATATAATTAACACAAATGTTATTATTACAAGTAATACGACAATCGTACAGAAAATAATATATCACCTATGTTGTCAAGCTAGTAAATATCATAATCAAGTCAATAGTCAAGTCAAGTGTGTACATTAATGACAATAATGCCTGGAAATAATAGTGTTGAAACCAGTTCCGCACAGGTTCAAACTTTTATAATTACCATGTGTTGTTTAAAAGATGTGCTGAGGAGTTTCTTTCGCTGTTTCTTCTCCTCATTGTTAAAGCACCTTTTCGAAACGGTGGTAGAAGCAAAAAAATTACGTTCATAAGTGTATTTACTGAATACCTATATGACTAAATGATTTGGAATTGAATTGAATTAAAAAAAAAGAGTCATAAATGTTGGAAAGTTTAACAAAATTGCACTTCCATTATACATAAGCTCAAAATGTAACTGCTAATTTTTACTACTGTTGTTTTTTCTTTTCTGTTATTCTTTCTATTTGTAAGGCAAAATTATCAATAAGTGGATGGTATTTCATTTCTTTTTAATAGAAACTTTGCCAAATGGTAGTTGTACGAGGCTTTAGGTTATATGCAATGAATAAATGTGAAAACTTTAATTTTTTGGCGCGACATAAAGAATACACTAGAAGTACTCAAGAATTCTCTGAATTACTACGGCCCAGGGCGCTTGAAGAACATTATACAAGAGGTAGATCAAATAAAAACTACATCATAATTTATGCCAGAAACCTCCGTCTGTAAGTTGTCTTATTACTTCAGTGTGTGTTGACCCAACCCTTATGTTTGATATATCGAGAAAAAATTGAGGAGATGAAACGGCGAAAGAAACTCAGGATATGAAACCAACATAATAAGAATTACAAAGGTTTCTAACCTGCTTGGAACCTGCTATTATTTCCAGGTGTCCTAATAATTTATATATTCATTCACAACACCATAATAACTCTACAAGCTGCGCAAGTTAGGTGTGATAAGTAAATCTCATTGGTACTTTATTGGAAAAAGGAACACCGAGCTTCATAAAAAATCCCCGAGCTTTTTATACATGATATGAAGACATCATCAAATTATACTTAATTGTTGTTTGATTGTGAATTATTATTCTCTAATACTATATACACGTACATAGTGAAATTTTTCGTATAAATATTATCAAATTTACGGAGATCATGTCAAAATCAATCAGACCTAATCCCAGAAGGTCACTACAACTATCGTAAATGCAGCCCTGCAAACACCTAGTCTTTCAGTGAAAATTTCAATAATATCGATTTCGAAGGTTTTCTTGGATTAACAGATGGACAAACCGAAACAATAATTGTAAAAAACCTTTCTCATTGCGAGAGAGGACCCGAGCCCAGCATTGGGAAGATATGGGTTGTAATAATGAAGATGAATTGTAAAACGCGTTGTTCAGGTAGTGGTATTGTTTTTAAGTAATTGTCAAAACGCAATTATTTCCTCGTTCCTTTTGTACATTATTTATATTTAAAGATTATAAAAATATATTAATTTATACCTTTTTATTTATGAACGGATTGAAATGAAACGACCTTTACATTTTAAGTGATGCTTACTACAATACATTAGTGAAAACCTTAATGAAATCTGTTAAACCGTTTTTGAGATTAGATTGCACAAACGCAAAGACAAACAGACACAAATTCTAACAAATATTGTTTTGGATTCTATTGCGTTAATAAAGGCCCCTAATAATGGTCCCTCTCATATATCCTGAGATGATAATCTGTACATATCATGTTTAGAAAGTGTTTCAGTTTTATCATACTTGAGATGCAAGTTATTAGTACTTGTATCTATATTACTGTGTGTGTGTGTGAGCCTCTGACGAAAAGTCTTTTCTGTCTGAGATCGCTGGGCTCAGTTTAATTCAGACGGTATTTGTGCGTATTAGACGCCTTCTGCGCTCTCCGTCTAGGACCAACTTTGAAATCTTTTACGTATTTTGTTTTCCCTATTAGAGAACTAATAATAAGTCGCATTCTTATCTTTTAGGTTTTTTGATATTTATTTGAAAATATAAATGAGCGTCACGGACCAAGTGTCCCGATTCCGAATGCGTTAAAAAAATATCCAGAACCGAGACGCCTGAATTTATGATGTTCATTATTTTCTGCAGTTTCTGCTATATTGGTTTTGTAATAAAATAAATAAAATAATTAAGAATAATAGTCGTGCAGTAAAGTAATTCTAATAGAATAAAATTCAACTTACATTTATCTATTTGACAATATAAAGTTTCTTTTAATTATTTTACATACAAACACAAATGCTCATCTGACTGAACTTTTTAGAACAGATTATAATCAATGTCAATCGAAATCAAATAAGATCGGTAAATATGCAACATTAATAAAGTTATACAATATCTGATAGAACTCCTTTGCCTTCGATGTCCAAATATGTCCCCAACTAAGTAGCAGTAACCTGTTTGATAACCAGTTCCATGATCAAACTGTATCGAATTCTTCAAATTTTTACAAGTGATTTTTACAAACGAACTGATATTTTGAATGCCCTATAACAAGCGTATTGCAATAAGTATATCGCAGTGCGGAGAATGTTGAAATGTGCGCGTCCGGATTGGCGGTTAAGAAAGTAGTACTAGCGACAGTCCAGTGTAAAGTGTCCATTTACAGCGTGCCAAGAACATCATCCACCTTGCTAGTTTATACGCCCAGTACGCACTTAAACTCTTCTCATTGTTCGTTAGGGAGTACTTACGATTATGTTTGAATAAATTATACTTACCTAAAAATATGTTAAACATTTAGTTACAAATATTATTAATTACAAGTCTTTCAGCGCATTAAAGCTGGCAACGCTAACATTTTGGAAGGCATTTCTAAAGATAATACGGTTTAATGAAACGCCTTAAAGACGGTAAAAATGGCTCAGTTGTTTCAAGTTTGGACAAATTAGTACTTAGGTGGGGACGTCTTTAGAACAACACTTAAGTCTGATATTAAAATCCAAACACTTCGGTGGGATTCAGAGGAAGTAGAAGGACGGAGGGGAAGGTAAGCGGCGTCTTATCGCGAGTATTTCTCTGCGGAAACACCGCGGCCACTAGCTTAGTAGAGAAATACATGGAGTAGCCATTAATTATTTATTATTATCCAAAAATAAATAACTTACCACCGTCTGCACCCTATCAGCGCTTTTTCTTGTTTATCTGGATTTCAGGCGTCAATTTTCCAGGCTTTTTCTTATTCAAAACTAACAAGTCATACCATACTAACAAGTTAAACAAATGAAGCAACGTTTTTGGGAAAGATGGTGTAAATAATGTCTGTGTCAGCAGAAACAAAAATCCAAGTAGAGAGTAATCGAGAGTAAGACGATATGGTTGTCAGCAAGGAAGCAATCTTATCTTCAGACAGGTGGTGAATGGGGCAAATTTTATTTTATTTCCTGGAGAAAACGATTACGTGTGTTTCACTGATATCTTAACAACAAAGATACTTAGGTTGTGTTATAAATAACCTGTGTCCACTGCCTCCAGCGTCCAATGAAGAATCTGCGTAAGATTCCAAGGTCGCACCGGTAATCATAGAAATCTTTTTTAGCGTTCTGTATAGCGTTATAAATTTTGGATTATATCACTTCTGAAAACAAAAAGGTCAAGTTTTTATTTATGCTTTATTCACGATATTTAATATCAACCTTTTTACACCCAGCTTACTGAAACAAATACATACATACTTAGTCACATAAAGCTTTAAATATGTAAGCATAAAAAAATTCACCATGGTACAAGTTACGTGATTAGATATTGATAAAGGTAATTTTAAGCAAATAAATTAGTGTAGCATCATAGCGTATCCACGTCAGTTTTATTCCGGGTGCTCAGTTTTTAACAATGTTAATAACGGTGGAATTAAAGCGCGAGAGGCCACCGAGGACGATTTAATTAAACCTTAACGAAGATCCCTCCACGCCCGAGAGCAGGTACCCGATGTTTTATTCCATTTCTCAATCTAATTTCACTTAGTGTATTTAAAATTCCTGAAAATAATTAAAGGCTCCATTACGCTACACTTTAAATTTTGGAACACCATTGTTTAGTAAGCGAGGAAGTGATAATCTAAAACTAACTGAGCGTGCGTAAGCCGTATGTTAGTTAAATATTATTTTGAAAAATGAAAATTGGTATGTAGTGAAAACGCGTGGTTGCGCAGATTATAGGCTATATAAAATATATCTACCTATATAAATATGTAATGTCTCTCTGTTTGTGCATACCATTTTTTGTCAAATTTCATGATAAATATTCGTTTTGACACACTGACATCAATTCGACCATTTTGAAAATTTTTGTCTGTCTATATGTCCCATTATAACTCAAGAACGGCTTGACCGATCTTTATGAAACTTGGTATGTAGTGAGAACACGTGATTGATGATAGGATATATAAAATATCAGTAATCCTAATAATGTCTAATGAAGGCAAAAAAATGAAATTTTTAATAATCATGTTTACATAATTAATAGTCCAAACCGAAATAAATACTATACCATACCATACCATATATACACAGAGTGGGATAAAAGTAACTAATCTTTGTTTAAGGTATACCTCCCGGTAGACTAGGTGAAGCGTGATAGTGACTGTTCTCCGGTTGTTCTATTTGAAAACTTATATATACATGCAAGTGGTAAAGAAAACTTGGAAGCGAAGTTTGAGAATTTGGTGGGTATTCCTTATCGTGTAGTGGAAAGTCTCCACAAGTACAGTTTAAAGTTTTGATCAACCATTCACAATGTATTACTCTGTTCTTGAAAACTCCTAAATTATAATGTCTTGAGCCCCGAGATTCTTACGGTAAACCGACAAAAGAACAGTCATAGCGATCATACTTAAACATATTTTAAACATTGTTGTGACGAAGTGAAATTTAAGTTTTTTTTATCAATTCAAAAACAAAAACGTGCTAACTTTTCCACGATGATGATATTACGTAAAAAGTTAGTAAAATATGCGTTGGAGTTGGAAGCATTGAAAAAAAAATTCAAGTCAAATAAATAAAAATATATATTTGAACAGCTTTTAATTCATGCAGCCTTCCATGAGTTTTTCAACTGTAATTAATTCATAGTTATAAATCATTACATTTCAACTTCGCTTCAACAGTTTTTGAAGTTATTTTAAACCTAATTCGGCCTGTTCCTGGTCTTCGAAGATTGGATCCAGTTTCATAGAAACGCTGGAGTACTCGCTGAACTGTAGAAAGAGTCACACCAACAGTTCTCGCTGTTTTCGCTAACTGTGCCCATCTTCAAGTATTGTCAGGATTCTGATGCATTTTTCAGAGGTTAACGACACGGTGACGTCAGAATAATAAAATTTAAAAGGCAGAGACACCACATTTACAACTTTTTATTGCAAAACAAACGCGAAATAATTGATTTGAATTTTTTGGTCCTAAATTAAAAAACGGCAAGTATTATACATTTTCAGCTTTTTATATAATTGTCAAAAATAAATAAAAAAGTTTTATATATTATTTTATGTGGCACTAAGTGTTCTTTAATTTAGTCTTTATTTCACAAAGCTAGGTCGGATACTTTTGAAGATATTGAAGACTTTCTAACCGACCCTTTTTCTTTGCGGTTCAGTTTATATTCAAAATCCAATTACAGAAACAAAAACGAGGCCGAAAACAGTTTTGCGTATTTGCAGTTATCCAGACGTACTATGAAAAAGTAGAAAATTATAAAAATCTATTCAAAAACACAACTTGACGTGATTGTCACATATCAGATGCAAAGGCTAGTTATGAAGTCATGTATACTTTGGTCTTTTGTTAAAGGGATAAGTTGAAAGATAGAAAATTATTCAATTTTGCCAAAAAATCTTCATGCATTATTCGTAACGTTAAGTGATTGTAGTATAATACAATATACGAGTAATATTTCATTTTAATTCAGCATCGAGTATTTCTATTTTAATTCTAATTTTTTTTTTTAAACTTGTATCCCACAACTTACAAATTCCCAAGTAGTTATGTAAAGGGCGATTTATTTGCGGTGACGTGTCATTGGATGCATTTGACATGGGTTCGTGTCACTGATAGCCAGCGCGTGATCCCGCGTGATTTACGGCAGCCTAGCTCACTAATGTGCTCGCAGCCTTGCAAAATTATGCTGTGCACCCAATGGCACATCTACCTTCTGGTAGTTTATAACGTATTATAAATTAAATCGTGTATGTAAAAATAAATAACTTATTAAATTAATGGTTAAATTTAAGTTATAATACGTATAGTGGACGCAAAAAATATTTCAGTATCACATTTAAAACTTCATTTTATAATTACTGTGTCACGTATTTAGTTTGAGAAAAGAAGATGTAACAAATAGACTAATTTAAGTAAGCTCACGTTCTTTTTTCGTAAAATTGTAATTTCGAATAATTTTACAGATAAATTTAGAATAAAAGAAGATTTGATTCCACGTTTTCATTAAGGTGAGCTTGTTCATTTGCAAAATGATAAATATGGCATAAATTATTTCATTTAATATTCAATTCGGTTCTTTCGCCGCGGCTTCGAATATTACGGGTAACCAGTAGATACTTTGCCGTCGACACCCTTTTTATTTTTTTCCCTGTAGTTATGATACTGTGTGCTTTCAGGCTCTTAATTTCGAGTTTAAACATAGAGGGGAGATTTAAAAGAACACTCGACAAATCCTAGGCTCAACACACGGGTGCACCTGATCCTCTACTTGTTATATTTGTATACATTCTATCTCCTGTGATGTTTCAAATGATGTTAAGTTTAAAAATCTCAACGAAGTTTATAGATACATTCTATAAGGATGTTTTAATTTATCATTTTGCTATTACCGCCATTAACTCTGATGCTCTTTAGTAACAGGTAGTACTTATTGTCCACAGAAGTGATATATCTAGACTGAGAAATAAATACCAGATAGACGCTTTTACATTTTAATGAAGCAATAAATTATAATGTAAATTGTATATCGAGATTCGTTACTTTATTAGCCGAAGTATGAAGATCCCTAAATCTACACGTCAACGAAGGATAGTTTGTGAAATTTACGATGTGTTATATTATAATTTAGTGCCGAGAAGCAGCCGTAAAATCGGGCTTAAAAGATCAGGGTGAAGGTGATAGTAGCCGGGGTGGCGCCGAGGTTTGCAGATGGAGGAGAAGAATGGTTACCTTATATTTTTGCGTGACTATGCGAAGTTTTTTTTTGTTTCCTTGTTTAATTTTTACATAAATTTATTTTAACAATCCAATGGATAAATTTGTATCCTTATAAAATTATGTGTGACCTTATTACTTATCATGTGTTTATTTATGTTTTCCAGTGTTATTATTCTATGAAAGCGCAGTCAACTTAATATAAAAGCCCTAAAAATGTTTTCAAAATACTTTGCAATTCGCAAGGCTAAAAAAGAAGACGTTATCCGCGCACTTTAATGACAATACCTCCTTTCAGAGCTTCCGCTCTCCGGGAATTTATGAAATTTAAAAAGTTCTCCTGGCGAGAGAAAAAAGTGATTAAATATGTTTTGTTCAAGAGCAAGACATTAAAGCGATGTTAAGGGTGTGATAATGAGGGCGTTGATAAGCGTTTATTAGCCGACGGCTCGGGGCCGGCGAGCTCAATAACAGAGAGCGCCTAACGCTATCTAGGGGAGTTAAATCATTTTAACGTAGTTTGCCTTGCGACTCTTTTAAGAAAAATGCGGTGATATGCCGCTTATTTGGCTTTTATATTGCTGGCTTGCTCGTCTACGATGACTTTGTTTTATTAATAAATTTTTAATGTTTGCGGCTTTGAATTTAAGATTGAAAAACTTGAAACACTTAATGTCATTCTGATAATTATGCAGGATTTTGTACACGCTTGCATTGATGAATCAGTATTATAATAAGATATAGCCACTGAAATTTAAAGCTAATTTGTAATCGAAGTTTTCGCAATCCTAGGTGCGCTTGAAACCTAATCGTACGATTTAATATCATTGATGTCCTAGGGCCATTATAGCTACCGATTTTCATCGCTAACCAACCATTTACATGTGTAATTATAAGACTAAAAGTACGATGTATTTGATACGAGTTTGGAGTATGAAGAGCTCCTATTCGATAATACTAGAAACGTTTATGAGAAACTAGGTACCGATTTCGAATATTTTTTACGTCGGATATGTATTCGATACAATTATGGTTAAGAAAATTTTAATGTATCTACTGTGAATCACGAAATTGTAATAATAAGAATAAAATAATAATAAAAATTTTGCCTGTACCTGTTAGCAAGATGTCGTTCACTGTAACTGAAGTTGTTTAACTAAGCCGATCGTTATTTTAAACAGATGTTAATTATATTAAGTAATTGAAATAGGCGGTTATTAAAAATAAAAAATTAAAATAAACTATTTGCCGTATATCGGGGTCGTGGTGCGAGGGTGTTAAGTCGCAGCTAAATCCGCGGTAATGCGGTCGCAGGTGCGCCCGGTTCGGCTTAGCGCTACGTTATTGACATCCCCGATGAGGAGTATGATTTATAGGTACGCATGAAATGTATCATGTTAAATTGTATTAGAAGTATACCAAATAAATTTGTATCATAAAAACCCGTTTTATTAAGGTCCATGGTCCATGGTGATTGCTTATTACAAGAGTTCGTTTGTTTACTAAATGCATAAACCCACATGTACATAATGTAGAGTTACTTAGAATGTTATGGAAGACTTTGACTAATAAATAAACATACAACACCAGTTTGTTCGTAGTAATCATTCATGACAGCATTGGTATAAATTGTACTATATGTATTTAACGGTTTAAGATATTTATTTTTCAAAAAGAATACAAGTTCACTTAACATAAAAAATACGCGATAATCATTATAACTAAAAATTGCACAGAAGGACGGTATATAGAAAGCAAACTTATAAATACAATAAATTTTGTGGGTAATTTGAAAAATTGATGTATAATTACGTATAGCTTCTCTGGTAGGAAGTCTTGGCAATGGCATTACTACACTTGTTTATCACTATTACGATGGAAAAGAAATTAACAAATAATATTTTTTGGGTATTATTATAACATTCGTTTTCAATATCAGGCGAAATCTTTTAACATGTGATATTTTAATGTTTTTTTTAATAAGATTGATGACTGTATTTATTTTATATCATTAGGTAATTTAGTATATAGCTCGGCTCCTTGGTATAGTACATTTTTCTGCTATAGTTAGTTGGTGACCATTTTAAACAGATGTTATTTCTTTGTCTTGGTATTCGGCTTTGAAACTGCCCTTTTTTATTTCAAATAACAATATTTTAAAAATACACAATGTGAATTAAAGAAATATACTTCTGCGTATTTTATTATGAAAAGGTTTTTAGAGATGGATATATTTCTTTTTACTTTATACTGTATTGCTACACATTTGACACCGACGGATACTTTTAAAATATAAATGTTTTAGTGCATAGATATTAAAAAAATATACCAGTACGTGCCCTTGCTGCGATTTAGAAAATCTACGCTTTACGTTTACAGATACCAACCGATATTTTTTCTGACTGGTTATCTTGTTTCATGAATTAGAAAAAAGAATATTACAATAACTGCAGCCAAGCTGTCAACATTTTAGTTATTACCCTTTTCATTTAACGCAGGAACATATCCATTTCTCGGGGTGAAAATTATATTAAGTAATGTGTCCCGTAATGTAAGTTACAATTATGCAAAGTAACATACAAATATGTTCAGTGCTTTTAGGGTTATAATTGCACAGATGGATAGACATGTAATCCAAAAAATGTGATTTCAATATCTTAAGCAAAGCCTTATAAAAATTATAGAATCGACGTCACTGCAGTTTTATTATAAGTATAATTAAGTTAACTCATTTCTGTTTTATCAGTAGCGAGGCCATTCTCGCATAGATGCGGGACGCCTTCTCCCTGAACGCACTTAATGCCACTGATTTATAGTGTAACTTACTGCCCAAAAATATATTTGTCTTTATTGTACATTCAATTGAAAACAATTTTAAGCACTGTAAATATACAATATTATGATAAAAATATGTAGTTACGCCGGGCATTCCTCAATAACGCATAACATATATTGACATGTTTATTATATGTTTAATAAAGTAAAACAGAATAGGTTCTTTAATCAAATTTAAGTATTTATCCTTATTAATACGTCAAGCTAACAATTATATTTCTTTTTCTCCTTTTTTTCTCAACCGACTCTATTGTTTTTGGTTAGTGCCTATTGACGAGCTATACTTTTGGAAAAACTTTTGCAAAGACGGTTTAGAACCTTTTCTCTTCTGTTTGTTAACTAATTTCCTTTTTTGTATCATTCGGTAGTTACTGCCGCGTAACAATATTATCAATATAAAAATTGTCGAATTTCGACTACAAAAAAAATATTAGTAAATATAAATTGTTCAATTATATAGTAAACAACGTTTAATGAATGCAGCACAGAACATTCCACCCTCAAAAATGCTTTAAATGTCATTCGATCTCTAGGGGATTAAATCTCATGGCCATAAACCACGTCGAACGCAATTAGTGCGCAAAATTTCAATTTGATTGGTGTAATTGCACCTCTTTACAGAAACAGCGCGAGCACAGTTGTTATTAAGCGTTTCTAATTTAATATCATTTGCATAGACGTGACCCACCGCGCCGCCACCGTGCGATCAAGTTTGCGGTGGGCTTTTTGCACTGCACATATGTATTTGCGTATAACTACTCTTATCACGTATCGAACTCGGGAATTTAAAACGATGATATCTGAATTAAAATATAATTAAACAGACACTTTACGTTATTATTGCAAAAATACATAAATAATGCATGACTGTTTTGTAATGCCATACAGAATTGAATATTTTACCTTTTGTTTCAGTATACAAATCACATTTTGCGTTTGCATCTCACAATCTCAGCATGAGCCGAGAACTAACAATATACTACGTAGAATTTCTTCCTAATATCAGATAGAAATATTAAATCAAATTAATTGGTGAAGCCAACGACTGCAGACCGGCGCGGGGCAAGGGCGCGGGCGAAGACCCGCACTCCCCTGTCACAGATACAAATCGCGCGGATTTACGCGCACTCGAGCCCCACTGGAATTTATCCGTCGCTTCTATTTACGTATCCTTTTATTTGTTTCACTCCTATTAGTCCCGATAGAGAATTTTTATGTTTGCAAGCCCCCGGCGCCTGCTCTCGTAAAGCGGCGACTAGAGAACGTTTTACAGCGACGCTAACACAATTTTCTAGCGAATCATCTTTCTTTATCGGATTATGGAGCTATAACTTAACATTGTAGGCCTCCAGTAAATATTTTCGTTTGCATCCGGATGACTTAGTGTGACTAATTACGACCGTTTATTGTTGCAAATCCAGGTGCGTTGACAGATATAATCCTCTCAAGTTCTGAAACCAGGGAGGTAATAGCTTAATAGCTTCTGGTGTAGCGTAATATGGAAAGCGGTTGTGTAAATTGTATTCATTATAAATTAAATTAAATTTTGTATCTAAATTGAACTATGTTTCCATGTTGGTTTTAAGAATGGAATATCTGTATCCATATAATATAATAATCTCCCTCTTGATATAAGTATTTATTTACGTGGTTAGAGGGAACGGATCAGTCAGAATTTGCCGAGCAAACATTTAAATTAATGTAACAAAGAGGCGTGAAATACACGGCTTTCACTGATCGGGGTATTAATGTAGCGAGATTCGTAGCACAGCCGTAGCCTTGTATCTCTGAATACCATAGATTAACGTAGCATATCGATCGGAAAATTCACATTCGAACCAAAAACATAAACAACACAAATATTCAAGTAGAAATATTCAGTAACAAAAATTATTAAATTAATCGTAAAATAAACGGATATTCAGATTTATAATTTGGATTATTTAATGTATTTCCAATTATTGTGAATTTGGAAAATAGATTAAACTAAATATTATACCAAATTACCAAATAGGAACTAAAAGGTACTATTTTTAAATTTTAATTTCATATTATTTATCGTTTAATACAATATTTATACTTATATTACTTTATACTGATCCCATACAGATGACACTTAAAACTGGAATTGCAGTCTTAATTAGGCACAATACGAACGGTCACAGAAGAGCCAATGGTCAATAAGTGATCGGATAGGAATCGGCAAATTATACCAGTATCCGCATAAATCGACGCCGCTCTCGACACAATAATGCCTGCTAAGCCGGGCGCCTGATAATGGGGTTTACACGTCCACAGGACTTAAAATTGCTATTTCCTTTGTTCACAAACATACGTTTTACATATTACGCAGTTATAATTCACGACTAATATTTAATGTGCTATTCCTATGGACAAAATTTGTGTAAGTTTTAATTTATGAGACGGGAATTTTAAAATTAAATCTAGACTTAATTAAAAAATTAAATGTGTCCAATTTAGACATCCCCGCAGTTGTATGTGGCTGAAGTTAAATAAGCGCATAAATAACGCGCACTTTTATATTAATGAATTAAAATTTTATAATTTTGTCGGAACCATTACATATAAATAAAAGTATTAATAACTCTTTGGTGATTTGTTTCTTAACTATAGTTTATCCGCTAAGCATGTAACATCTGTGGCAGACAAGTGTCAACTCGAGACGAGAGACGTTCCATTATTGTACAAGTTTCAGAACAAAAGACGTGACGTGCTCGGATACGTGACCTGTACGACGAAAAAAATATTAAGGAAAAAAAAAATATCCTAAGTAAGTTAAAAAAATACAAAAAGTAGATAGTTGGAATTAACGCAGCGAAACGAATTAAAACTAAATAAACTCATAATAATAGTTAAACAGCAACTGGCCCCCGCCTTTCTTATAAAACTTCACTTTATAAATAACACCCGCTCCTGAAGGTACGAGAAAATATTTGCTTTTAATTTTTATCAGTATTCAACAAATTTTATGATCGCATTTTTTTATTGCTTTAATTTGGGTTTTTCCCAATTCTGTGAATTAGAAAGATATTCACTTATTACAATATCTGCAAAAATTCGTCATTCCTCATTGCTTTATCTCATCTAGACGCTAGTCCCTCTTAACTGAATATCAATATATATTCAAATTCTTGTTCCAATGTCAAGAATCATCTAAATCTGTTCGGCGGTTTTAGTGTTACACATGTTCAGACAGTCAGACAAAATTGGAAATATATGTTATATTTAGTCCTCAAGTCTACTTACATTAAAATTAAAATTTCCAAAAATAAATGAACGCACAGATTCGACTCCGTTATAGTTTTATTATTAGTATTTATGTATATTATGACGATCCCATAGCTCAGATGGTAGTGGCCCTGCCTGCCGAGCGAGGGGTCCCGGCTTCGATTCCCGGCCCAGGATATGTCACATAAATGTCTGCATTCATTTTATTTTCGGGTCATGGGTGTTTGTAATGTCATATATGTGTACGTCCATGCCACCCGCAACACGGGCGATCCTAGTGCGGGGGTGTGAGTGTGTAAATGTTTATTTATTATATACTTGCAAGCTGCCCTCGCTTCGCTTCAGGAAAACTACGCCTTAGATTATTTTAAATTAATTTATAAGTTTTTATTTTGGACATATATTTATTTTTATTTATGGACGGATTGCAATAAAACAAACTTTAAGTATTAAGTGACGCTTACTGCAATACATTAGTGAAAACCAGAACGAAATCGGTTAAGCCGTTTCTGACATTAGCGGGAACAAACGCACAGACAAAGAAATAAAAATTTTAACAACTATTGTTTTGGGTTCTATTGCGTTAATAAAGGCCCGTAATAATGTTTTTTCTGCTATATCATTCATGTACAGAAAGCGATCAATTAGAATTTTATTATTAGTATAGATATATAATATTATTCGATTAATTATAATGTATGCATGGAGAGAGTAAGTCAATTTTAATAGAGTAATTAAATTGTTTAAAAACTAAAATACAAATAATACACAAATCATTACATAACACCTCCATCATTTACGTCGATATATTATTATTATAATATGTCAAAAAGAAAAACATACATCACACAGGTCTCATATGTTTCAGGGGTCAAATAAAACATTCCAATCACGTTGGCTCGCTTGTTTTACAAACCGATACGACGCGGGTTCCGGTGTGTTTCTATCATCGTTATTCAATCATAACACTTAATAACACCAGCAAAAGGTTGTAAATATTTTCCCAATATAGGGGCCACTAGACATGACAATGCAATCAACGGTGACCGGGCGGGATTTGCTTCATACATGAGCGGATTTGCGGGATGAATAAGTTTCGACCCCGGAAAATAACAAAGAGGTCTAATATTGTACGTTACACGTTTTGTGTAAGCAGTTGCGAAATTCTTTTCGTTCTGCCGCCAGTTATTTCGATAAATATTTACAAGAATCACCCGTAACATCATCGTAAAAAAAATTATTGTAAGAATAAAGCAAGAAGTTTGTGTATTTCAACGATTCTACTTGATGGTTTCATGACTGAAACACCAAACTGCATTGTATTGGAAATTATGTCACAATTGGCTAAATTCCGCATCGAATCGAACGAAATTTTGTACGCCAGTGCCGGATGTTTATCTAGGGCCGGAGATCGAAGATGAAAACATTGGTAAACCACGATTCTGCTCCAGAATAGGCTTTTTGATTGTTTGCCTGACACAGTCGGCGTTGGCGGCGGAGGGTGGCGCGGCGGCGACGCGGCCGGCGTGTTGCGGCGACGAATTAATGTCACCGATCTAATATTCTGACAGGTGCGGTAAGCGTCACTCGTATGCTCCCATTCACCGTTCCACGCATTTCCTTCAACCAGAAGTTGTATAGGATACTTTGCTCAAAACGTGTCAATTAATACCCGTAATAAGTTTATCGTCCGTTGGGCCCCGCGAGACTGAATGTGACTTCTGCACGCATCTATATTTACCGAAAATACTCATATATACTCATTAGAAAATGTAGGAGAACCTACATATATCTCAGATCTCTTCCTAATATTCTCCTCGTCCGCAAGACTGTAAAAGTCTCTGTAATGTGGGCAATAATAATCTTCCAGAATTAGAAACAATATTTCATAAACATTTCATGACTTCTAAATAAAATACTTTGTGTCACTGTTTTATTTAAATGTATTCAATGTACTTGAAACGAAGACGCATTAAAGACATATCCAAGGTTGCATAAAGGGAATCATTTTTACAGAACAACATAAAAAGACTTAAAACTAACTCGCTAGTAAAAACTTCATTTCATTAAACATTTATACAAAGGATCTATGGTTACCTTCATGTCGTCTATAAATAACATATTTCCGAGGTATGACAGCTGTTACTAATCGAGCCGTCATGCGCCAACCGGCATTTGTGGGTTCCGCGGCGAACTAAAATTTTCTCTCCGCGAAACTTTGCAAACACCATTAAGTCAATCTGCTCGTTTTACAGATGTTATCCTTATATTAACAGTTCTTGCTGCGCTTTCTGGGGTAAACCAGAAGGACGTTTTGGCGGCGTCCAAAATAAATATTTAAATGTTAACCGGCAACCCGCTCTCGCTTCGCTTCAGAAAACTATTATTTCAGGAATGGTTTTTTTTTAGTTTTATGAACTTGATACATATCAATTTATTATAATAGTTGCGGTAAAAGTTTCATTGACTGCTCTTTTAACACTTGATGGTAAGTGGGCACTGTCGCCTATGGACATCAGCAAAACCATACTCTACATACCTTTTAAAAACGGTACTAGAGCAAAATTTGCATAAGCGTAATCACAGTATATGTAAACTATTAAATAACTTTCGATTTGAGTAGTTCTTTTATCCCACTATCTGCGACAATTGTTATATTCTATGAACATTAAAGTAAAAAATAATATATAGTTACCTAAATCTCATACGCGTTAGTAATTGTAATATAAGGTACGGTATAAGTTATCGATCTCCTAGAGTTAGTCTTGAGAATATTGTGTGTCCTCAAATCTATAGTCAAGATGAGGGCAAGAATATAAAAATTATTATATCACATAATATAAATAAATAGTGTTGTTTTCTTTAATTTTATTGTGTGTACAAAATTAATAGATAAAATAATAATTTATGTAAAAAAGATTCCTTCAAAGGTTATTCTTTCATTACAAGTGTTGCTATCTGTGGCTCATTTCATGCCAGCTACAGAGCAGTTGCAAAATAAACAAAAATAGAAAGCTTCATTCAATTCATCAAGAGATTCTATTTTATTTTTCATCTGAATTTATAGAAATCGTGTTTTTTATTAAAACTTACGTTACGTTAAATATATATTTTAATTTTTGCATCAATAAAAACATAAATGTATAACGTATTCAAAATAGCATAGCCTTCGGTGGTCTCGAATGTCAGGATTAGTGTGCGAATGCAGTTTTAATAATAATTTGAAGCCGCAATGACGACAAATTAATTAGAGAGAGGCGGCAGCTCGCTTTTGATTTGCAACGAGTGATGAATGGCTAATAATTTGAACGCAAATAATTTGTAATCCTATGGTTTGCATGTGTTATGTGATACTTAGTAATACAGCAAACTCACGCACTGATTTCGTTAGGTTTTATGATGTCTTGATTTTGTTGGTAAGTAATTATAGTCGGAAAAATAGATTATATTACTGTTTTCATCACGATGTCGGAATTTGATATCTGTCCGAGGCTATCGAAGGATATGTAAAAATAACCTAGAACATTATTGTGTTTAGTTTTAAGAAAATGCAATGCATTGTGATATATATTTAACTAAGCTACTCAAACACACAGCCAAGACTGCAAAATATTAATTTTATATAAGAAAATTTACATGCTATGTGAAAACCTCGAATCGAGACAAATATTTTTTTTTCACTACACAACTAATATTCTTTGTCGGTGGTTCCGTTAAGTGAATAAACGACTAGTCTTATGTTTGCCTACAAACCCACAATCCTTATTTCAATTCTAGTCGCGGCTCGCTCGTCAACATCTCACTTATTTACGAGATATGCCCCCTAACGACTTCAGCTGGTGCCTTTCATATATTTTACTGTGTGTAAAATACGATATACTAAACTATCAAATAAATTTTATTCACATTTAAATGACTAATATTCTATAAAAATTTATTAGGTACCTTATAAAATAAAAAAATAATTCTGCGCAAAATCTCTTCGAAAAGAAATGATTATATAAAGTATATTCCAACAATTATAAAATATAATATGACGATGTAGAAGCAGTTTTAATATTAGCCATTTATAAATAGTGCAGAGACATAACAAAATTTTTGCAACCGAACTTGACCGCAACGTGTTGATAGTTAATGTACGGAGTGAGTTTCAAACACACGCAAATGCATAACTATAAACATATTTGTGGCATTCCATCGTTGTCTATTACAAATCGCGCGATAATCTGTTGACGTAGATAGAGCGACCCACTCTACGAAACGCCGTAGCCGCGTAGCCCCGCGCACCAGCTGCGTGCAAATTGCTTAGGCTCGATAATGGCGTTTTCAATCTGCGAGGATTTGCAACGCAACCACCTTGATAGCATTTAGACCAGTTAAAGTATAACTTATGCAAGTTTAACTTTTACTAAATTTTCTCTTTCCACGTCCAATACATGGCGATCATTTATATGTAGAAACATAAAAAAACGCACATATTCTCTAAACACGACGTATTATTGTATAAACTCGCGATCCAGTAGAACATTTTCCTGTAATACACGTTGATACGGATAATCCGAGTGCGACATAACAGAGATTGTATTACAGCAATAAGTCCGCTTCGGAGCCCGATAAACTGGAGCTTAATCCCGCCAAGATTTTTTCACACGTCCCCCGCGAGACGGGAGCGCCGGTGCCTTCGGGAAAACTAATAAAGAAACCATCTCGCAGCCAGCTGAAGCTTGAAATGTATTTTTTATATAATTTACCACGAATTGATTGTACGTTTAGCATCTAAAAGTCTCTTTCGATAACGGATAGGTGTCGGTTAGAAAAAAGCTTTCTCATCCGTAATAAATTTTATAGGTGAATTCGTGTAAGTTAACTTATAAAATGCGGAGGTATTTGTTGTGAAACACGTAATTTGCTTACATAAACAATGGAAAACTATAAGTTTAGAGTTGTAAGCACGTAGCGCGATGTGTCGACATGACGGCGGGCGGTGGTCACGCACTAATTACACCGTCACGTGTCACAAGCGCAAAACACGTCGACACAGTGATTAGGCTCGCTCGTACTCATATCGATACTTTTTAAACTTTAAATATTTTGTTTTTTACTTTTAATTATTTATTTTT
Organism: Megathymus violae; assembly: GCA_003671415.1. Lineage (NCBI taxonomy): Eukaryota > Metazoa > Arthropoda > Insecta > Lepidoptera > Hesperiidae > Megathymus > Megathymus violae. Next base: position 1,350,125 of record PDGT01000018.1, on the reverse strand, counting down.
ATATTATTTCAGACAATATTCAAAATTTTTTATATTACCAGTATATTAAAATCAATTTTCAAACTCAATATCGGTACTTAATTTATGTTATAATACGTATAAAGTATAGATAGAAATATACTAAATATCTTAATGAACAAATTCTTACAAATAGTGTCAATTCTGTTTATTCCATTTTTAATTGGAATGTCGCTTCAATATGAATGTTTTGCATATATAATATTGCCAATAACACAATTTTTTTATAACCAATATTTTTGCTTCTGTTGTTTCTTCGGTATACTTAATATTCATTTTAACAAAGAATTAAGATTTCATTAAACCCTCATATTACTGGGAACACCGTTGCGTATGAAATTTGCTCAAAAGTATTATTATTATTATTTGGTATGTAGGACATAATTGGTGATATGCCTATAAATAATCACTAATCGTCTCAATTTATATATATATAATCAATCCGTCCAGACGATGTTCCATAACTACGAGTATGCTATGATTCAATAGGCAGCATTATGGTCAAGATATTTAAAATATCTATTTTTAAATCAAATTAAATCATTATTATCTAAATATGCACGCCAACCAATCAATCAGTTATTCCAAATTATGATTAGAATAAATTTTATTGGAGAGACAAAGGGCAGTACATCCCTACAAAACTGTCGTGGACAGCGTGGTCAGAGACGGGTGTCCGTTCTAATATGACTAGTCGCAGTGCAAAAACCCCAGGCAAAACGTGGCCCCCCCAGTCCCTATTTGCTATACTACTCGACCGCAAACTGCATCCGACGTATTGCATCGCACTCGTGTACTGCGCAATTAGTTGCGGCGAACAAACAAAAACAGGTTTATGGTTCATATTTCACAACAATTTTACACTCAGCACCGCATTTTCGGTGGATACGTTACCGAAATATATTGTACTCGGTATTACCGCAGACATGTTACGTCTCGTTGTTAATGCCATTTATAGTATCGACTTCGGCGTTTATTTAAAAATGCTCTAACATTTCAATACAACGCAGCGGCTGAAGAACAAACCTAGCTTATATTATTCAGGGCGAAATATATTTAATTCCATTTATTTTTGTTTGTGGGGATGAAGGGCGAACTCGGAGGACGTCGCTTTGAGTCTCACTTCAAATTGCATTACAGCTAGCGTGAAACGAGCGCCTCAAAACCTTTTTCCTTTGCTCCGTGCAACTGCCGTTTTTATTTGATAGCACTTGTTTGTAGGTAATTACAGTTGGGGCTCCGTAGGATACGTACTGTGCTTGTTTCAATTTTATTTTCGTATGTATTTTATACATCATAACTGTATAATGTTGATTTATTTTTAGTTAAGCTAAAGTGGAGGTGCGATCAAGCTTGTGCATACTTAATATTAGAGTTAGAGATCAAGTAAGATAATTTACTGATCAAAAAGGGTTATTTTTATTAATTTTACTAACTTCATTTTCTAACGATTATATCGGAATGCTTCATTAACCAGTTGATAATGGAATTCTTCAGATCGATACATTTTATTAATAAAAATTATAGGGAATTAAAATATGCTTTTAATTGGATCGTGTTAATCGGATAGACAGTGTGAAAAAATACATAACTCGTTATGAAATAAATTTCCTGTAGCGTATGTCATGATTAATTTGAAACCATCTGACGATTTGGGACGAACTGATTCAATTATGTCACGTTTGGAGTAGAGTCGTCCAGGCGTAAGATGGGGAAAAACGGAAAAATGTCGGCATGAGATCGTGCTGACGATAAGTGGATGACTTCTCGCATGGCTTGGTCTCAAAGGGCAATAAGTGAAGCGCGAATGCGCCCGACCCAACCGCGTAGTAGCCCAACGATCATGATTTTCTATTAGGATTTTTAGCCCTATCAATGTAAGATATTAATCCCACGTTCAACGTAACACAATATTAAAATTTGTCCTGTTACCATCATAATTAAACAGCCTATTATACAGTGATGAATTCATTTAATTCTACATGGATCATACGGATTTAACAAGTGAGCTTTCTCAGCAAATTATAAGGTCATACATATTAAACTTATTAGTTTAATATGAAACTGAACGATATCATCTAAACACATAATAACGGTTTTCCGCTATCATAATACTTTCCACGTGGATAATGTTTAAACTTTGGAATGATCCCTCGTTGAATCGACGTAACCCGGCGGCAGTAAAGCAAATCCTTTCTAAATTGCGTGTCGGGTGTTCACACGTCGGACCGATATGTCGTTGGTCGATATTTTAAAAGAACGCGAGCTTCGCACGACATAAAAGAGATAGGCAAGTTAGAACTTAGTATCCATTTGTCGAAATTGGCCTCGTCGAAGATAACAACAACTTTTCGCACCCTCGCTACTAAATGTGCAATTCATACGCGCGTAAACATATGCAGGGTCTTTTGAAAATGTGCTTTAACACGTGAATATAAATACTACTTTTGAATATGTGACATCTCCTAAGCGTATGTCACTACTGATTTTACCGTTATCAGATGACGTTGGACATCTCGAAGATACGTCTGAGTTGGCCAAGTTAAATATATGCAGTGAATAGTAAAATTTATAAAAGAATAAAAATTTTCAGTTATTAATACAACAGATTAAATAAAGAGCTGTCTCTCAAATATGCTGATCAAACTTTATAAGCAGGGAATATGTGCGTTCACAATGATATGTGAAGCTGTTCTTAATAAATTAAAGTGCCTGTGGCAATCCTTGTTTCATCATTCAAACAGCGCAAATCACTGTATTACATTGGTTGACAAAATAGTATAAAATAAATTAATAGCCATATATAATAATATTAAGATGAATTGAAACAGTCAGCTAACATAAAGTGTGACAATGAGACATGTGAAGTTTTGGTTTATTATCCAAAATAGGAAAAAATATTAAAATTATTTTTAAGAAAAAATGTACACATACGAATAGACACCATCATCCGTAGTGAAGAAATGTTTTGAAGAATAATTTTTTGAAATTATTTTGTTGAGTGCGATCGTCAGTCATATGATTTAATGAAAGTAGGTAATTTATAATGTCGGTTTGGGTGGTGCACACAATACAATTCCAGCATGTTTTATTTATTTATTTGACAGTTTTAATACAATCATTGTATTATTTTTTAAATTACTTTATATGTATATCGTTTAGTATTTTGTCGTATTTCTGTATCGATACTTATTTTTTTATTACTTTCAAGATATAATTAGCATGGATAGATTTTGTTGATTCTTATGAAAATCGATTGATCTTAATATCGTGATCATAGTAATATACATATACATATCCATATCCATATCCATA
>PDGT01000018.1:1271865-1346566 GCA_003671415.1 Megathymus violae | reverse complement strand
TACATACATTCACGATAGGAATCACACGTTTCATTCACGCATGATAATTGTAAAGTATGAAGTTTGATAAAACTTTTTTTCTGATATTTTGAAACCTCAGGTAATCTCTTGGTAATGTAATCGCACGCTATATATAGTATTTAGAAGTAGACCTCCTAGTTTCCGTTTTTCTTTAAGGTTGCCTTATACGCAAATGGGTTTTTTGTTTTGATTTACTTTTTTCATAGTGTCATTGGTCTCAATCAAATCAATGGTACACACTAAAGAAGTTAAAACAAATACATTTTTAAATCTAATTTGTAAATATGGAATATATGACTTGCCCTATTTGTAAAAATTTTAAGTAATTAAATTAAAATATACATAGCGAGTGCAGAAGCCATGCAGATCGAACCATGAAGATTATGAAGTGCTCATAGCCGACAGCTTGTTTCAAATGTAAGCGATAAACCCAGATAAGCAACTTCAGGCACGGCAGGGAATGGAATGTGTAGCTAGCCGCCAGTGGCAAACATTCTTGAGCGCTTTCGTGCTCTTAAGGGCACATGAGTCATCAGTATTATATAAGTCGTCAATCCATTTTGGAGGGCTTCGGTTATTAAAAATTTCGAATATAAAAGTTTTGATACGTTGATTGACCATTAAATCTCTACCAATCCCCAATGAAGCTGCTTTTTGAAATGTGCTCCTGGCACTGGGCCGCTAATAGAATGTAGCCAATATTTATCATATTTAATCACTATTCGAAAATTATATTACTTCGATATTTGTTTAACTTTAACAATGATTTCCTTGCACTGTGTGCATTCAATACACCCTTGAATAATGCTGCTTCAGTAAATGTAAGTATTATAGGTTATTTGCATAAGAACGCGAGATATCTTCCAAGTGAACGCACAAAGAAAACTATCTCAAGTTTCGGGGTTCGAACATTCTTTCTTCGATATTGCAGTCAAATTTCAAGAGAGCTTTCTTATCTGCAGCTTATGTTTTGTATGAGCAATGTATTTTTTTGTGTTATAACTTTATTTATTTATTATCACATTTACGAATTGTTGAGAATTATTTATTTAATTATAAACAATATTAAATTAAATAATTAATCCACGTATAGCTGTTGGGAATTTGATGCTGTTTGACAAAACAAAGGTCTCATATTTAATTCCTGGCGGGAGTAGTTATTTATTTGGGAGATAAATTCTTGTAGTAGGCTTTTTTGCACTTGTGATGTCCCGTGCGTTTATGTCGGTGTTACCTGTAATATAGGGAATCATACCGTGGGAATGTGAATTTTTGATCGTTTATAAAATTTAAATGTAATTTAAAGTGCTGCCGATTAATATTCGACCAACTGGTTGATGAATGAAGAGCAGTTCACCTCTGTTTACCTAACGAAACAAGACAAGTGTTATAAAATATAGGATAACATAAAATAGTTGAGACAACAAATTTAATAAAGATGTGTATATTGCTTTGCTCCGTCGTATATTGAATATCATCGTAAAATAAAATTGGTATTTGCAATAAACATGCAGACCTCCATGTACACTTGTAACCCTCCGGGCGTTGTGCCTGCTCCTATAACTGTCATCTTGTCAAACTACACAGTACTCGCCAAATCCCTATATTTCCATACAGCCATATTTTACGGCTCACAGGAGAAAATAAATAACAACGATAATATAAATATGAGCATTTTCCGAACCTTTAAGCCGGGTGGTATTTACATATCAGTTGTTGACAGAGAAACCCCTGGCGTGACTTAATACTAGTTTGGGGTGCGAATATTTCACTCAGTATTGTTTTTAAGGGTCAATCGAGTTATTATTTTGGGCGTAGTTATGCTAAGATTTTTGGCTTCTTTCATAGACTTCCATACGTTTAAAATTAATCAAGTATTTAATTTTATTTTTTCTGAATACTTGATTACTTCTACTTTTGTAATCGTAGCTAAGCTTTGTTCTCCTAAACAAATCTTAAAGCATGGGGTAGTCCGTCTTATATTTTGCTACAAGATAAAGTAAAGTAAATAAATTATATTTAACGACACTCAAATAGTAAATAACATAAAATGCGCTGGTTTTTATTAAATATTATAATTCAAAATTGCTCGATGTCATTTTAACAATTTTTTTTAATTAAACGTAGTAACGTGTGCCCATTAATTTCTTTTATTGACATAATTTTATCACAGGATTTTATTCTTAAACTAGAAAATGCCCTCGCTTCGCTTCGGAAAAACTAACTTACGCTTAAAGATAGCATCTGCATTTTTCTGGGCTTTTTTGTTCTGTGAATTAGTAATACGTATATTAATTTAAAAATTTTTTTACTTATGGACGGATTGCAATGAAACAAACTTTAAGTATTAAGTGACGCTTACTACTACATTAGTGAAAACCAGAACGAAATTCGTTAAGCCGTTTCAAAGATTACATGAAACAAATGCACAGACAAACAGACAAAAATCCTAAAAACTATTATTTTATGTTCTATTGCGTTAATAAAAGCCCGTAATAATGTTTTTTCTCATACATCGTTCATGTATAGAAAGCGGAAGATGTGCAAGCCTAAAGGTATATGTACAAATACTCGTAGCACCGTGTTCGCGACATTTTCTTCACTTACTAATGAACGGACGGTAACAACATTCCCAAAAATTATCTCTCGTTGTCGTTTTGTTGATGTTGGTAGTGTAAAGGTACTTTAATAAAATTATTTTCACTGTACTTGAAAAGTGAAAGAAACTTAAAAAGTAGGTGTAGTAGTGTTGATTTTTACGATAATTTTGAGCGTCTGTATTCATTTTGGTATATACAAAATACAATTATTTACGTCATTTTTGCTTATACAAGGGCATGAAGTTTATAGTATGTAACTCAAAACAAGTTCTGCCTTACGTACACAACACAGAAATTTGTTCAAATTCAATACTTCGAAATATGTAGGATTTATCACATAATACTTATATTTGTTTTATCACCCGGTTACATTATATTTTAATATTAATTCTAGTTGTACATGTAGTTATGTGTGAGTGTTGTATTTAATTTTATTGAAATAATATTGTTTTTGTGCAGAAATCTTTATAAATATTTATATGAAATAATATTCAAACGAAATAAAATAGGATATAATATAACGAATAGATATCTTAGTGAACTTAATAACTACACCGCAAATATAATGTATTAAAGGGACACCGATAATTTATTTATTGTTGAATAATTAATTACATTTTAAACAATCTTCAAAGCAATAAGATGGTATGGTAAAATAGACCATATGAACCGTTTCACATAATTTTATGAGTTAAAGTTATATTTATGTAAAAATATATAGTAGTAATAATTAGTGGCTTAGTAGTGTGATAGCGACGAGGTGATGATGATAAAGAATAGTTTTCATCACGACAAATAAATATTACTTCTAACATACAATTCATAAATTGCGCTCTAATCAAATTGAAATTCATTACAATGCAGAGACACTGGTCATATTTGACCAGTTACTTAACATAATAACAGTGGCTTTTATGCTTTCGGAATTAAGAAGATGCCGTGAACAGGAGCCTTATTTTTAACTTTCAGCGAATATTATATTGTTACTCTCACATATATTATAGATATGTGTTTTTTTTTTATTTCATTCAATAAAATGGCGTGAGGGCGGTTTCGCAAATTTTCTACTGGGCGGGGTCAAAGAGAAAAATCACCGCCTTTTCAATGCCACGCCCACACCGTCTCGCTTTCCTCAGAACCATTTTAGCACTCGCTTTATAATACGAATACGTATGCCACACAGGAATTTAGATATACGTTCATTCGCACTGTTCGGGAATTTAAAACATAAATATTCATAATACGCCAATACTAATTACAGTAATGCCTCATCTAATATCGTGTTCATTAGTTTGTGATTTTATTGTTATATCAATCCATAGGTGCTCCACGACGCTAAGAATAGAGTCACCTTTGAGAATCAGTCTATAACAGTCTTGTTTCTAGGCCGGGGTCCCTTGCAGGAAGAGAGAATAATGTTATGGTATACCAAACTAAGTGTCATTTAACTGACTTCATACACTTTTGAAAGCAAGTCAGTGAAGCAGAAAAAGATTAAAGAAAGGTTTAGAAAGATCTCCTAAAATAAGTTTCTTATGTGAGTGCCTTTAAAATAATAATTATGTATAAAATAAACTTTTAATAAATTTATTAATAAATGTCGTTTACTGTTTCAAAAGTAGTAGTATTTTTTAATTTCTAACCACTTTTGTGCTCCGTTCCCTCTACGTCATCAACATAATGTTTTATAATAAGATGGGTTAAAACTCCAGTCAGTTCCGTTACGTTGGCCAAGTGCAAATTGGCGGACTTCACAAACCTTTGAAAACATTAAGGAGATACCCAGGTATGCGGGTTTCCTCATAATGTTCTCCTTCAGTATAGTAAGTGATATTATTCTTGTAATACACACATAATATGAAAGACAAGAGTTGTATGCATTTAAATCCAATTATAGGTAAAAAAATATTAATATTCTGTATTATACGATTTTCTGAAAAGATGAATGGATTAAAAAATATTCGAAGTTCGATTTTACAAACACTTTTTAAAGGTCGAACTACACCGTTGCTTCAATCGCTACTATGAGTAGTCCCGGATAAAGTAAAAGAAACTCCCAAGGAGCTTTATAGAATTCTATAGATATATAAAAATAAGAGTATGAATAGCTTATCCGTATATGTATATGGGATTACAGCCTAATAAATTTTCTTACACTCTGTATATATAGTCTGTGGATAGATTTTTGTTGTGTCAATCAAAATCACCTAATGCTAAACTACCGAAGAAAAAATGGCAAACTAAATTCTGTTCATTATTTTTATTATGAAACAAAATATATAAAAAACACTTTTTATAAAAATAATTCCATAACTTCGTCTGGGGTAGGATCAACACCAAATATAGTTAATCTGCCGAAACGAAAACTATTTCTCATTCTTTGATTTTCTATCTTACTTGTTTGTGACATTTCTTTCTCTTATGTAGTGACCATACGTATATTAGAGGTAAGTGTAATAGGACACAACTATATTGTTCTATGCTCAAGATTATCTGTAATGTTTATTGACTTATTTTCAGATGGAGGCGTCAACGTTAGTGTCAACGATGCATCTCTTTCCAGATTGGAATAATCGTTTATTAGAGGATTCTTATTTTGAAGGTATTGCAATTTCAGTTCAAATTCTTTATTTCATTTTCTCACAAATCAAAATAATATACCATATTAGGATTAGTGTGGCCTCAATGTATCGGTCAAACCCATACACTTAAGACATCTTACGAAGCCGTACAGTATTGTTCGTGTATCCGTTATTGAGATATGGTTTTCGTGAATAAGATGCCGTAGTGTATACTATACTATCTATACATGTAATAAAGCATTAACGATGAAATTATCCTGGCAAGTTTTTTTTTTCAAAGATATTGTTGCATATTATTTATAGACCCAAAATACAATAATTTTTGTCTAATTTTTTGTTCCTCAATAATGCTAAAATTAATGGATTTATTTTAATACAATTTGGTATTAGTTTGCTTATTCTTAGGATAAGTGGAGCATCAAAAAACTGTATATTTCGAGTTTTTTGAAAACATACGTATTTAAACTAAATTCAAAATAAATATTAATTGGGATAAGAAAAACTCATACATAAATATTTTTAATAAGTTATCCCATACAGTAGTTTGCAAGGCCGGCAATATCAGGTTTATGTTTTTAAAAAAAATAGCCTACAAAACTGAAATTTGCTATTAATGTTAGTTTGAAAAAAAATATATGTAAAAGTTATTTTTTAATTTCTATTTTATAGTTTCTAACAAAGATTCTTTTTAGTATCGTGTTCTAAAAAACTCGACCGCTTGATGTGCCTCATCGGTTATAGCAACCGTTCAGCACGACAAAGAGATACAAACCTGGCACCAAAGATAACATGCAAAGTGCCGCATCTTATCCCAATCTGCTGACTTGTAATGCCATACTCGGCGTATATATAACGATAATGTCAATCGGAAGAAAAATATGCATGGAATACTGAACTCTTTCAAAGCTGTTTAATGGAACCAGACTATAAGTAATTGCTGCTGCTGCTGCTGCTTTATAAAGAAATGTGGTAGAAGTAAAAAAAATATAGATTGTGGGACGCGAAACATGGTGTTTATGCCACTCATAATAATTTCCCTGTTCCTTTAAGCATTTGCTTTGCAATGACGATTAACAAATCGCAAGGACAAACATGCAGAACTGCAGTAGTTGACCGTCGGCTGTTCATATGGTCAACTAAATATCGTTTGATTTCACGTTTGCGATTCCTACATTCTATTTATTTTACAAACCTGAACGAAATACTTAAAAGTATTGTTTACAAAGAAATATTGTAAACAATAATTAGTTACTTTTTATGATTCATATATTGATATCATGGTATTAATTTATTATTTATAAATTGTTTTCCGAATTAAGTTAAAAACCTTAGTGTACCGGGTTTAATTAATTAATTTAATAATATTATAGTGATTACTAAGTTATACAAGATATTTAAGTAAAAAAAATAAATAAAGAAAAACGTTCTCAATTCTATTATATGGTGACGATTGCAATGTAAATAATAAATAATCGTTATTGAAATATTCGAAAAAATGTTGAAAATGTAATTTTTTGCATGGAAAGTTTCATCGTTTTGGATTCGGAGAAGTCAAGTAAAACAATGGGACCGACTTCTTACATAAAGGGTGATGCAGAAATGTGTTTAATGACAGCACCAATTCACTAACTCATTCACCGATTGATTTCATAAGTATAATAATAAATAATGGAGGCGAACCTGTAAATGAATGTATATTTTCTGTCGATAACGAGTACCTAGTATAATATACGTAGTGAAATTTAGTAACCATTGTTAGATTTCTAGTTTTTCAAATAACGTGTGTTAAAAATCAATTGTTTCGGTGAAGGAAAACATTGTGTGGAAACCTGCAGAGCTGAGAGTTTTACATGATGTCCTCAAAGAAGTGTTAAGTCAGTCAACCCGCAGTCGGCCAGCGTGGCAGACTACGGCCTGAAACTTCCTCATCGTGAGAGGAGACCCGAGTCCAGCAGCGGGACGATATGAGTTGTAATGATGATGGTGAAAATTTAATCGATATACAAATATGCATACGATATGTGGTATACGATATACAGTAACTTTTTTTGCATTCTGTGGTCTTAAGAGCATGTTACGTTTAAAATAATATAAAGTTTAGCTTTTTTAATGACAATAATTTACTCAATTGATTAGTGGCAGCCTTGGTCGATTCGTTTTGGAAAGCGGTCTTTATGCCGGATTTAAATTGCGTATATTTATTTTTAACCATATATTCTCCTCGCAAATATTACCACCCATGAATTAATTGTAAGTTTTGAGTTTTTGTCACGCGTTTTATACTTTTTTCTTTTCCTATCCCATACATCTAAAACTTTCTCGTAAAATATCGTATCTTTCAAAAACAACATTCGTTTAAAAAATATGTGCACTAGGTACATACATTTTTTTCGTGATCATCGCATTTACAAAACAAGGAATTAGTTCTGTACTGTGCAGGTAGTACAGATAGAAATTTGATTCTAGAATACTGGTTAACATCAGGGAAGGTCCTCCTTAAGTATAATTTAGATTCATTAGTCCTATACTGTTATTACATTTTTACAGCTTCACAGTCGCAGGTTAAACTATTAGAGGACGAGGGTCGCAATGCGGTGTGGGAGACTTGCGTGTGGTTTGGCTGCGAGACGCGTGGCGTGCCCGGTCTGGCCTGCCGGTTACTCGAACGGTATCTTTTTACCGTCCTACACGGATATGTCAATGGTGAATAAAACTGTAATAGTGTAAAAGTATTATACTAAGATTTTATATAAAATGAATGAATTAATTTAAGAATATGTTGCTTTACACGTTTCTCGACTTAAAAATTATGTCCTAAGTCACCGCTCATTGATCATTGAATTCCATTGAATCTTAAGATAGCATTACGTTTACAGGAACAGACATTTTTAGAATAGGTTTTCAGAATGCACTTAAACAATCAGCACTAGGTTAATGTTATAAAATGTTAGGATTGATGATTTATACAAAAAGAATCTAGGATTGTGAATAAAATTATTAACATTGTTATAGATGATGACGAACAAGTACTTCGAGAGTCCTTGCAGGCTCAGATACCTCTTCTAATAGCGTCCTGTATTACACTCGCCAGTAAGATGAACAATTCCACCTCGCCGGTTGTCGCTAAAGTGGTTCACATCGTGTTTCTATGCAAGAGGATCTCATGTTCTATCAACGATATCATCGCCAGTGAATTTAAAGTATACAGCACATTGGGTACATTATTATTAATTGTAATTTATAATAGATTTCTTTTGCGTTTTTATCGTGCTTCGATTGTAGAATTGACAATTTCATAGAATGGTTTACCATAGAAAGACTAATCGTCCTATGGCATGCAACATAACTTTTTGACGGCCGAATATTGCAACTATGTCAACTCTATCTATATCAACGTCAAATGAAATAGTACGAAGGCTATTGAACGGCTTTGAACATTCACCGGTCAGTGGTCCCTCTACGCGTTTGACAGCTTAACAGTAGTTAAACATTCTGAATGGTCGCCCGAAGCTATATTATTATTGAGCAACTTGGTAACATGCATAATATATAGAGTTTGATTTGTAAATATTTTGAATGGTGGAAAAAGGTTTGTTTTTAGTATGTATCTACTGCGAATACGTTTATATAAAATAAATGTCTCTTAACAATTATGCTGAAAAACAAGCAAGTAAATGTGTGTGTTGGAAAAGCATATTCTATTTTTCAGACTGTCACCGAGTACCAACACATTACATTTTAAAGCAGCAACACGCATACAATTATGAATAAAACTACATATGCATTGTAACCATATTATGAGCTTCATTATCGTCAACTCACTCTTAGAGAATTTATTAATAAAAATATTAATTTTATTTTATTTATTCAGGTTTTAGGATACCTCTGTGGACGAGCGTCGAAACAGGGGAAATGTTGGCAGTGGAAGTGGGCGTTCCACCAGAAATGCTAGACAGCATCGCCATGTTAGTTGATGTAGCAGAGTACAGACGCCACAGAATAAATAAAAAGGTGCGCTGGGCTGCTAAGGTGTCGCCTTCGTCGACAAGTAAGCTTTCAATTAAAATAACAGGATCCTGAGTAAATCGTGGCGCATTGCGAAGTTTTTTAGGATTCAATATCATAATACCAAATATCGCACCCTTAGAATGAAAGTGACTTAACTCAAAATTCCTGAAATTCCAGATTTTACTATAAATTTACTTAAAAAAGCCTACTCTAAAACCCCATGGTGAAAAAGAGCCCGAATTATGAGTGAGAAAGAGAAAAAGGGAAAACCTCATACATCAGTCTCTTTAAATTGACTCAAGACCATAAATTTTTGAAAACTTTCTTCGTCATTTCCCATCAATCGCAATTTTTGACTTAAGTCCCTTTCATTCTAAAGGCGCGATATAAAACTTACAATTTTGTGTAGTCTATCTAGCGGTACGTCACAAGTCATGTTTCTGGCAGACTACTCGCCTTACGAAATTTGGAAAGTAGATGTATTATATTTATTGCTGTATAATTGAATAGTAAATAAATGGTGGTTTGTACCATATTGTTTCTTAAGGACAGAGTCATATCTAATGCGGTCTCGATATTTTTTTAAGTATTTTGTTACATAAAAACACATGAAATATATAAAAAGTGATGTACCATAAAACTTATAATGATTTGCAATAAGGGTACTTAAGACTTCAACTCCTATTTTAGCAGACACTGCTCTGAATCTCTGACTGGTAATCCTGTCTGTTTGTGACCGACATACATCATATGACTTGGGTAAGATTAAAGTTTTGCGTAATTTGTCTAATACATCACAGCGAATACTTCATAGCATTGCATGACAATGAAAATACTGAAGCAAGGAATTCGTCTTACGCAGTTGGTAACGTTCTCTCGCTGCACCTGACTGCGGGTGCGGTGGCTGTCATCACTCGTCTCTTCCACTATACTGGGCCCGACATAGTGCCACGCCTGGCTCAGCTCACCAAAGCGCCCAAGATGTACATCAAATGCATACGAGATGTTGTAACCGCTGAGATCTTCGCAGATGTGCCTCAGCGTACTGAACGCTCGCTGAAACGAAAATGAAAATCATACAAATTTTAATAACAGGGTCCTATTGTAGTTTGTTGCTGTGATATAGTATATTGTACATTAAACATATTTTACGTACTTTTTGCACGTACGCCTGTATCACGAATTAAATATAGATTTTTTAGGCTTGCTAAACAGGCAGTATTAGTAATTGCATTTGCATTATACTTTTTAAGTAAAAAAAATATGTAAGTGCTTACAGTGGTACATCGTGGTCAATTTCGGTACCATTGAGATCGTCTAGCATCATCATCGTCATTGCATGGGTGAAAGTAGGCAAAGGTATTATATTACATCAAATAATATTTTACCCAAATAATTCTATTGCGGATAGTGTATACCTACTCTAGTTTTACAATGCGCTTATCCTCAACGCTCTTGTACAAATGCTGTTTGTGATTTGAGAATACCTCTCACCCCGCACCATTGACAAATCTTAACGTTTCCATTGTCCGATCATATGTAAGAATTAATTAAGCCGTACTATTAATGTGTACATAAATAAAAACTTTATGCTAGAGAGTTTAGACCTAATAATGTTATTGCTGGAGTGTTACATCCGAAATAACTACTTGTATTAATAAAGTTGACATTTGATTATTTTGTATTTTATTTTATGTTAAAGTATTGCGCATTGCGTATTATCAACATGGCATGGCTCTGTGAAAATAGGAACAAGAGAAATTTTTCCATAAATATTTAATGGCAATGGCTGTATGCAATCTTCTTTTCTCTTCGCGCTATGACTCTCACTTTTTTGGTATACAAGAATCATTATCATGCACATAATTATAGAGGTGCAGCAGTTGTAAAATTTAAAACATGAAGTTGTCACATTCAAAGTTATATTTGGAACTTCGCATTCAAATTGTTTTCACTTACATATGCAGGATCATACAAAATACTGTAAGAGAGCATAACACTAAATACTAATATATATATATGTGTGCTTACTGTCTATTTCTTTATACCGACAACGAGAGCCTGACTGATAAGTTTGTTGATTGCTGATAGACATACTAATAATGATCAGCATAGAGCACAACAACAGTGTAGCCTTGAGTAGTGGAAGTAAATGGAATAAAACTGTTATTTTTTGCAGACACAATTTTTGTCTTTTCTCGACGTCAGTGTTTTTGGAAGCGGAGGCGCTTCAATCATTAAAAGTATAAGGTACCCGAAGAGTATATAAGTGACTCCATCTACTTTTCCACATTTGATACAGTGTTTTAACATATGAAAAGCAATTGCACTCTGCATAGTTTCAAAACGCTTAAATAATCAAAAATGATACGGACCGTAACAAAGTTTTAAATTGATAAACTGTATTATTTTTTAATTACAAATATCGTGGCATCCCATAATATACATAAACGGTATTTTATTCAGAAACCTTGTATGCTTTTATGATAAATTTTGTGTAGCAGTGAATATTAAAGTGTATATTGGGTAGGCTTCCCTTTGACCAGCGGAGCGCAAGTTATTGTTGCACAAGCGGAACTCGAACCCACTGCCGTGGATTGCATTCGGTTTTAATATCAGTATCAATTACGTTTAATATTACAGTTCATGATAATATTGAGAGGATATGCTACGGTTGGATGATCAAGTGTGCATGAACTTTTTACACATCTATAAGCAATTCAATTAGCTTATTTAATAATAAACCAACGTGAGTTATTGTTAAGCTGAATAATAGTTGGATAATATATAAATAGTGGTTCTTAATATAAATAATCTATTAGTATACCGTCTTTATATCTATACTACTATATATGTAAATCTGTTGAGCTACTCTATATGTCTCGAGATAACTCAAGAACGGCATGACCGATCTTCGAGAAAATTAGTGTATAGTAAAAACACGTGATTGTGCAGATGATAGGCTACATAAAATATCAGTTAACCTAATGATGTCTAATTAAGGCAAAAGATATTAAATTTTTAATAATCATGATACAATATAATAATGATATATAATCATATATCATGATAATGATGATTATTTATACATATATTATTAATAATCCAACCCGAACAAAGTCGGACGGGACCACTATTTATATAATATTTTATCTACTCCATTGCTTTAAATCCTCTATAAAAGATTCTGAAACAGTTACTTATTGCCAACATTAAAACACCCAATGTCCTAATAACCATAATATCATCCAAACGGATGATATAATGTTGTACTGAATTTCATAATAACACTCAATTGTTTATTTTCGATCCCTTCTGTGCAAAGGGTTTACTCAACAGACAGCCACATTCTTACTGCTCGATGTGTGGTATTTGTATGAATTTTAAAAAAAGAACATTGTCATTCACGTTCGTTTCACTACCAGAACGACGTGCGCCTTAAAAAAAGTAGGTTATTCGAATCCCCGCCGTTTTTCTTCGATATTTTTATTGTTTTGTTTACAAAAAAATTGAGTAAGTGTTACAAAAATGTGTTACTATACAAAATGTTAATTACTGCTACAATAAATAATTCTTTAATTAATACTTAGTTTATTTGTATATACTCAGTAATGGATGATATTAGATTATTAAGACTAGGTGTTTTAATGTTAGCAGTAAGCTGTTTCAGAATCTTTTATAGAGGATTGTAAGCATCGGAGTAGATAAACTCTTGTATGCAACTGTTGATAATTAGGTATTAAAACACTCATGTGATACTATTATCACACTCGGTGATAAACACATATTCGTGTTTTAATACCCCTTATTATACAACAGTTGCATAAATAACAATAAATACACTACATATATTGTTTTTTATGCACTGGTAGTAATAACGAAGCAACAATGAACAATTGGAAATTCACAAAAGGCGATCTAATCGCTAAACAACGATCTCAACCAGAGAGAGCCATTGGGTAGGAATTTCGCAAAGTAAACCAAAAAAGATAGAGTGCACAGTTCGATAAATATATATAGATAATATAACCTATACCTGTACATGTTTTGGTATTTAAACGTGATGCAGCCAATGTCTACTGCATATAATTGGTATAGGAAAACATACAATTTGTGTATGCTTTATAATTATTTAATGTATAACACAAGGACGACGTAAGAGTTAAGGAATTAAAGAAAAGACATAAACCTGAAAATGTAAATTATTAATCGAATAAACGTCCACATTGTATTACATGAAGAAACGATTTTTTATACAATAATAACAATACGTAATCATCTCGCACAATACTTCTTACTAACATTAAGCTTATTATATTCACGGATAATAAATTAAAAAGTGATGGAATTTAATTATAAGGACATGAACAGATTTGTGGCGAAGTGTAATCCGCGAAATATTAACAAGTTATAAAAATTATGAATTAACGTCATGTAGACGAGGGTCGGGTGGGGTGACTGGAGGGGAACAACAATGGACGTTGCTTGAGGGTACCAATAAAAACTTGACAAATGGCGTTCCATAATCGCTTCGCATTCCAGAGCTCGTCACCGCCATACGTTTTTGTCCCCCCGGAAAATCTCTGTTGTGTGTCTGATATTACTTATTGCGGCGATGAGTCCGGTTTCAAAATGTTTACACGACTTATTGTAAACAAAACATTATTTAACACCCAAGAAATAATACTCACGTCCATAGATAATATTATAGTTGTCTATGAATAAACTCACACGGAGTTATATAAAACCAATTATACATGCAGTCTTGTTCATAAATGAAACATGACACTTAGACTTGAGGTAGAAATATAAAGCTGCAAGATTTTATTGTCGCACCAATTTTAACTGAAAATTTGATGACTTCAAAACCTCAGATCAAACTCAGATCTTATGAAAAGGAAGCCGACTTTTATACTACTGTATATGTACACGATACTGCTATTAAGACGAGGATATGGTTTAATTCAAATATTTCATGATAAGACCTATAAACTACAAATATTTTACAAAATCATTTATGTTTCTGGTTGACTATCACCGGCGTTCTATAATCAAGCATTTTGTTTTCGTTTTTCCTGTGTTTTGGCAACGTGTAGGTAATGTCTTTGGTATTATTTAGCAGCATTAACCATTTACCATGAAACATCTGTACTTCTGCCTTTTTTTTCTTCTTTATCCTTAAAATCAATTTGTATCTTACCTTTGACCTTTCGATTATAAAATTACAGATTTGTGGAAAAATAACTATTTAATTATTACCTAACTTCTTAAGTAATTGTATTTATTAATTAAGTGATAAAGTCATTGAAAATTTTGAATGACTAACAAAGGTCTTCAAACATTTGTACTTATCAATTGTCAAACAACACTTCTAGCATTAATTTCAAGTTTCGTATAAACAGCTCATAACGTTATGGTTTATTCCCACATAAAACTTCCTCGTGGGGCTATAAAGTAAGTCGAGGGCTTATTATTATTACCCACTACTACTACTTGGAAGAAATTCCTCGGGTAATAAGGGTCGGTATTAGCGTCACCAAAATATTGTCTGGTGTCAAGGCGGGTCACCCCACTCTTACAATATTATTAAAAATAATTTCTCATTTTTATTACTCGCCTGTGCTACGGCAGTAGCGGTAAATGATTATATTTTCTTGCGCCATAGTTAGAGATTAGTGGCGCAATTTTAGTTGTGCATCATATATTATTTTAACTGTGCAATTAAGTGTTGCCAAAATTTTTTTGTTTACTATCATGACTTAAAATGTACTTTTTATTAACTTATTTCGCAACGGTTACATACATATAAGTAAGTGCGTATTTCTAACTAGTTATTACTCCCGCTGACTTCAACCAATTCGAACTGGAGCAGCATGGTGGAGTTCATTATAGGTCTACTCAATTATGAGGGAAGACCTATCTAGAAGATGTATCTTGCAGTGTGCCGCTAATGAGTTGAAGTTATGTTTTAAAAAACTACTTTGAAATCGATCGCAGAGTTATTGCTGCGAAAATTTCAGGTCATATCATATAAGAATGTACAAGAAATTTTCTTGTTAACACTTAATATACATATGTACGTGTATGATTATTCAGGGCCAATACAAGTATACTTTGACTTAAACAAAAAGCATTCACTGTAGCACTGGCGTAGCGTTCGTAGCTTCAAAACCATGCGTTGTAAAATATACACACGACACAACTTTTGAGTAATGTTAGAAACGTAATAAGTTTCGTATTCTGCTTATATTACATTTGTGAGCATCAAGCCATAACTCCAAAACGTTCGGATCGAATAACGACAACATAAAAGAAGAAAAAATGCAAATCCTCCGTGGATCAATTTGTTGCCTCGCGTATTACATCTGCGCCTGGGAGTGGTCTCTCGCTCCGCCCTGCTTATTTTACGTCAGTTTTCTATTACACTCATTTTATTTATTATCATTGAAAAGTGAATACTTTATTAAATATCATTCTTTAGTTTTCTCTATTAGGAACGGTTTTAGGTCTTTACAAATGAATTCTTTCATTCTTACTTCTACGATCAATAATTTTATTAACTTAAATTACTTACTTAATTACCGACATTTATTAAAGTAATTATATTAGTTTTCATGAAATAACTCAAATCGCGCTATGAAAGCACTTAATTACATAACATATATTCATGCACAAATGCGTTCGTGGTTTTTCTAGTGTTTTCGAAGGAATTGAATTTAGGAGCTGGTGGTTTCGTCGTGTGTATGGTTTTTCTTAGTGTGCGATGGGCGTGTCGCAGCCGCGCCCGCCCAGCGCTCTCTTCAGACCGCGGCGACAACGGCAGTCTTATCCTGACCGTCGCGAAGTATTCACGCGTGCACTTATTGACGTTTAGTTTGTCGAAGTGATAAAACCCAATTAGGGTAAGTTTAAATTCATTTTTTATATCATAAAATAACAGAAACATCACTCTGAAAGCTGTCCTGAAAACCTGTTCATTAAAATGTTGCAGTTTATTTGATAACAAAGTTTAATAAAGTTTAAATATTTTACGTGTTGTTTAAGGAAAAACTTTGTATTTGGTATAAGGATCAAGATTTCAGAATAGGGTTAAAGTGAAACATTACAATCTATATAGATTCGTACCTTAAGTTGATTAAACAATTATATTGTTTTGGTAATAGATAAAATAATGAGTTTCATTGCAAATGAATGAAATAATTTACAAAAGTTTGTTGTGAATTTGTAAAACTGGACACCGGAGTAAAGGCGTAAACAGTGGCAAAATAATTATTTTCAGGGATCTCTTCGGCCGATCAGGAGTATTTAACATGGCTGTCACAAGTTAATAATTGTTCATAAATGGTAATCAATTCAGAACATAATATTTGAAGCTTTTGCGAAATCCTGGGATTTTTGATAAAATTTATGTCATGTTTTTCGATTGGCTTTTTATTCATAAAATCCCTCCGTTAAGCATAGGTGTTTTTCTGATTCCGATCAGTATACTCTATTACGCTTTTCCAGGAAGGATTATCGGCGAATTATCAGTTAAGGGAATATCGGTAATTTTATTTCTAAAATCTAATGTGATACATATTTTTTAACGATCACTTACGTGTTAAAAGACAACTTTTTAATCGTTTCTAATTGAATTATTTTATTAACATACCGTTAATAAAATGTTAACATTCAGTAAAAAATATTTTGATTATTTTCAAAGGGATATCCAATTTTAATCTTTATTTTTTTTGTGTGTGTCGCTTAAAATATCCTGTGTATGTGCTAAGAATCGAAAGGTTTTTAGACTTGATAATATTTTTTATAAATCCGCCAAACGAATTTTGCGAAATTAAAAAAATATTTTATATTATTATTAAACCTACGAACCGATAAATTCTAACCCCAATTTCCCAACCCTTCTAATTGTAAACTATTTTAAAATATAAAATTTGATTTACGAAAACCAACCTAAACAAAGTTATAAAAGTAAGGAAAAAAAATAATATTAAAATATAACAAAAATAACGTAATCGAGTGTATTCTAAAATAATATAATTTTTATCTCATAGAAAAATTTCGCGAATATTGTAGAAGTTTCGATCTAGCGTAAAGGCTAATTTGTCTGTTCATGTTATGTAAATAAAAATTACAATTATATTTCAAGAGACATTTGCTGTGCTTAATGTCAATAGTAATATGAAGGACGTTGTAAGCTATATATATATATATATATATATATATATATATTATTCCATTATTTTTAATACATTATATTATTTATTTTCATTTCTAGTAAATATGATATTATACATATGTATGTATTATTGCTATTCTTTTGTAATATTATAATGAGCATATCTTTATGCTATAGACCGATGAATTGGAAACTTTTAAAATACAATATTATCGTCACATAAAAGATCACTGACCGGTGAATTGTGTAGGTACTATAAATTTGTCCGTCCTCACAATTACCTCCGGTCTCGCGTCAATTATCAGTGCAAGGCGAAAGAATTTCGACTTGCTTTGTTTAAATAGCTAACAGCTACAACTCTCGAAGATTTGTTAGGGCCACCAGGATAAAACGATATTAATTTTATTAAAATCACTAGCGATCGGCCTCGGCTTTGTACGGGTGCAGTCTATCAAAGACGACATTGGGAAGAGCGGTTAGCTTTATTGTCTTACTCAATGTCACATTTTTATTTTGCTTTAATGAGATTTTCATATAAAAGTACCGTCGAAATATCCGACATATCTGGCCAAATTTCATACTAATTAAATAAATTATTTCATAGAAACCTTGTCCTGGACAATTACGAATTTAACACAATAAAACAGCCAAATCGGTCGAGCCGTTTTTAATTAATGATTTTCATACATGTGGAAATTGATTTTATATGGATTTGACATGTACATTAATATAAATATAATATAATTGATGAATTTCAAATGGGCAACACAGGGTAGCGCAGGTTTAATATCAAGTTATTAGTTATTTCTATCTCTATTTATAATTTTTCATCATTTCGAATAAATTCTTGCTAGGCTAATAACGAGTTTGAAAGCTTAACAGCAAAAATATATATTTAATTATTATTTTTAATTCAATAGTTTTATTTTATGTGTGTGGTTTAAATAAATTAAGACATATTTCATTTATGTTTAGTACGTTCTCAATCAGCTTTAGTAAGTTGCTAATTACTTTTCTTTCGTTATAAGTTATCCTGCTTTAAAATCAATTTTTTTGTTTCATTACCTTATTCATATATCTTAATTATACTCTTATTTATTTATATCTCAATTTATTTTTTTCATAATTTTATTGGAAAATAATGAAATATGAATTACTAAAAAAAGAACACGAAATTTAAATCACAAGAATAAAAAGTTACCTTTATATTATTCGCGTTCTAAGGGGAAATATATTGAACTAGAAAAGAATTAATGTGACCGCAGTGTTGTAGTTACTTTAATTAGAATTCCTTTGGATAAATTTTTAATTATCTTTTTTTGTCATAGTATTTGAATTATTGGAGATTAATTTAGATATAACAGTAATATAGTAATATATTCTTAAACATGTATAAATTATGTCACATGTAAAATGTAAAAATTTTATAGTAATTCCGTTTGACAACCATATCGACATCTCATCACATACGTTAGCATACCTATTTATTCATCATTATAAATTTATATACTAAATTTTGAAAGTAAAGTAACTCTAATATTTCCAATTTTGTTGCCATAACCAGTAATTTATATCAGTATCGTAAACATCACTTTAATGTACATTAGTAAAAAATAAAAAGAGAACAGAAAATATACAGATATAAAATATTATTGCTAAAACGATTTCATTGGCGTTTATAGTGGTAAAACGATCTCATTCAGTCGACTTAAGGACAGAGAGCGGTCAAATAAATAGTAGAGATGTAGTACAATGAAAGCTTATATTAAATTCTTACACGAAACATATGCAACCAATACTTAATACATTTTAAATATATAAATTATAAAAAAAATGGAAACAAGTTTAGTTAGGTGTAATACTTCTCAATACTATATACATCGAAAGACTTAAAGGAATGGAGTGATTGAGCGTACCGGATGGATGCGGGTAGATTTTAGGAGAGGAAACACGAATTTACATCAATTTTAGTAATAAATTACCTAATAAATAACCTGCTTTCGCTTCGTTTCGGGAAACTTACGCCTCATTACTTACATTCGAAACTCTGTTTAACAAAATGTATATTACGTTTTACTTCCTATTACCCGAACAGATACATTTCTCAAATTAAAGTGTGACCCAAAATATGCATACTTGTAAGTTACAGACTTGCCAACGATCATCTAAATCGTTCGGTAGTTTTTATATTACACATGTATGAACAGATAGATACAAAATTGCAAAATATCTTTTGGCCTCTATATAGATAACAAGGTCGACCTACCTTGAAATTCACAAAAAATATTTGACGTACAGATTGATGAAAGATTAGATGAAAATATCTCGTTAAAATTTAGAAGGTATAAAAGAAAAACATGTGATTGCATACATGACAAGCTATATGTGATATCGGTAGACGGTTAAAACAAAAACAAAATTGTTTTTGTATTTCTTCTGCAGCCATATCCATTTGAGTATTTTCGGTATGTAATGTGAATGCCATAATGGTACTATAATTTTTATAATTTTTAGATTAATGTCAGTTAATACCAATTAGTTTTTTTTTGTTTAAATAAATATTAATAGGTTATGTAATTTTGTTTTTTAATCGGTTTACATTTGTTTGTATCATCAATATTAAATGTAAATCCTATTAATTTTTATTATTGAGTGTTGTGTTAAACCAATATTACAGATGAAATAAATATTGCGATGGTGAACTACTTTCAAACAAAATTTGTAACCATTGAAATATCTCCGCAAACGAAGTTGCTATTGCTAGTATTGACTTAGAACATTAATTAGGGTACCATATTAAATTTCATTTCTTAGAAATAAGTCTTGCATCTTGGAAGGCATTTGAACAGATATAACAATTTAAGATATATGTGATAAAAAGATGTATAAAGATATTAAATGAAATGTTAATTTTCTTTAATGTTTTCAGTGCCGATGTTATTTAATCGAATCGAAAGAACATCCGTTTTACGTTGGAATTTACAAATTAATTAATAGGAATTGTAAAAATCTATTTTTTTTTATTTATTTATCTGTCGTAGAAAGAGTTTATTTAAAAAAAGCATGATAAAACTTTCTGTAAAATACATCTTTATGACATCACAGTACAATCCTCATTCTGACTGTTCTGATGCAGAATCTTGTACAGATTTATCTCTGTGGGGTCGGTGAGGACACCCTAAATATCTTTTAAAAATGATTCCGAGTAATCCGATATTTCACACAGTTCTCATAGGTGGGTTCAATTTTGAAACATGACTGAACCCGGTTTTTTCTACAAAATTTTTGTAATACAATTATAATAATAAAATAAAAACAAATCGAATGAAAAATCGATGCATCGAATCACGAACTAGTCGCAGTAAATTTTGAGTAGTATATACTCAAGATGTTCAAGATGGAGTATACGATTATCGGAATAGGCTAAAAAGTTATAGATATTGTATATTAGGGGTAAGACAGATGACCGGCTAGACCGAGGGCTAAATATGTTCTCCGAGGGTCCGCAACGCTCATCATAAATTGCTACTAGCGTTCACCTAGAGAAGTACGAGTGCATACCGACCGGTACCTGTGTGGATATTTTAAATTCCTAATGACAAAACTCAATCTGGAAGCTGACACTAGAATCTTTCAACTTTGTTAATACAATTTTGATTTCGTACAACAAAAGTAACAAATCAACAAATTTTTGAACAATTTCGAAACACAACTTAAGAAGGATTTTTCCTATATTCAAACATATTAATGTTAAGAATATCTGAATAAGGTTTTTGTGAAAAGACATGGTCCCTGCTGGTCATAGTCCTGGATTCTTCACTAAACAAATAATGGGATATATTAACATATTAAAAAGAAGACGGAAACTGATTTAACGCCTTTCTAAATTATTTTTAATACTTACGAAAATCTTGTTTTTTTCAAAAAAAAAACACGAAAGATTTAATTGCATACTTCGGCTGCCGTTACGCGGCACTAAGCAATGATTCTTATCGTACAACTTATTGAAAGAGGGCGCATTCCTATCGCGCATAAATCAGGACCTGGTACGCGTATTTCTTTCAACCGCTTTCATTTCTTTTTATTGCCCACTTATTGGCCAATCACAATCTGTTATACAATAGATAAATCTTTAAGATACTATGTATTTTTTTTAGGTCATAAAGTTTTTAAAACTTAACATGCGTTAATATAATTTTATGTGGATGTCAGTTTGTGGAGTTAGGTTGTTGTTAACAGTTTATTAGACTTGTGGTCCGCCCCGACTTCGTTCGCGTAGAAAAATGTATTATATTTACGTAATATGTAGCCTATGTACATCCAGAATAATGTATCTTTACAACGGTAAAAGAATTTTTCAGATAAGTGCCGTAGTTTCGGAGATTACTTTCCGCATATACACAAACTCACAAAATACCCACTCTCTCTTTATAACATAAGTATAGATTAATTATTTAATCAGTATTGTTATGTTTCATGTCAATAAAATAACTATTTAGATACTGAAATAATAGAGAACACAAAATAATTTTCCAAATGCATTCCTGTTACTTTGTATCTTACTTTTTAATCTTGTATTGAATTCTTACCGTTGTATTTGAAATTATTTCATGACATTACGCTACACATAGGATAAATATTGTTAGATTTTCTCTCACACTTTCTTATATTCTGATTTCGGTGGTTTTGAAATACATTAATCTTTTGCTGTCATCAATATTCTAACATAGTTGAATCAGTGCGTTAAATGATTTTGAATATTTTAATTAGGTTTATTTTGTTATCGGTATATAAACCAATTTGGATTGTTTGCTTAGCTGTGTATCCGTCCTGTTCCTATAGTCTGACTTTCGGGCTGTATAATTATGCCGTATCACGCGGCAAGCACGTAGCACCTTTAGTATAACTTGATGGATGTTCTATTAAGAGTATAACAAACAAATTTCTGCAGCTATAAATGAGTATCTAAGTTATAAAACTATAATTACATTAAATGCTTAGAGAAGTGTACCTAAAATATTGTTTTCGGGTGAGGATGCTATATGTAAACCTAAGTTGTAAGACTTCTGCAACGAAGCAAGAATGGAATTTTGGTTGTTTTATTATTAATACATATTATTATTGTATATACACATTTCAAGGTATTCACTTAGAAGGAATAATTAAATTTTGGTAATACTTGTTAATTCTTGATCGTTAATCATATTAATTATTCCTATGCAGTTTAAGTTTTAAATATGACATATATGAATTTTAAAGCTCACTTCAGATCTTAAAATAAGTTGTATGCCTAATTACGAAGTGTAATCACAATTTGGAATTATTTAGTATGAAATAAATACAATTTCTACTACATGGTCTAATGAAGCAAGAGCTTGGATAACGGAGAATATCGTGAGGCAATATCTGCATTCCATTAACTTTTTAAGGGTTTTTAAATAAATAGTATTTGGACGAACCTAGCGGGTACAAACACAAACTTTGCAGTTATGTGGTACATTTTACGAAAAACTATCAAACCTGTAATATAAATAAATTTTCATTTAAACCGAACAATTCTACAGTAATAAGTCAGTGCACCTGAAACTAGGATTATTATGCTTCGGCGCTTAAAATAGATTAACGGATATGTTTGTGAGTGCACCAAATGTATAATTTCATAACGTTTACACTGGGCGGTATTTATTGGGTGCTTCGCGCCATACTATTCTTTTCTCAATTGTTTAGGTGAACAACAATAGAACGGATAGCGGGTAACGAGCGCCAACTGTTCTAGCATCGAAATGAGAGTGAAGTGAACCACTATGTATAAAATCCGAGGGTACCGAACGATAATATTTTCCTGTTCAATACTTAGTAATACAATTATATCGTAACCCGCATAAAATAAATACATGTTGTACAAAACATACCTACTGTAGTTTATAGTATTTTTTAAATGTATTTAACCCTATGGTTTCAATTACGTTTTCTTAATTCGTATGAAATAGTATTTACGTTCTAAAATCAAATTTGTAAATTCTATCTAGTTGCCAAGGAGACTGGCCTGAACTACCAAATTTTTGTATCACTGCGAATGGCATTATGTGGTGATTTGGAAATTTAACAACTATAAAAACTGAGATCGTCAGAAACCTATACAAATAAAATATGTATTATTATACATTACCAAAAATGTACCCACTGAGGAACCTTTGTATTCGAATTGGAAAATATTTTATGCTTCCAATCAAATCACAAACTACAAAATATCTTACAAATCATTAATTTAAAAAAATGATAAATATGCAGAACGGATTTAAAATTATATAGTACGTTGAATACAATAATTATATAATATACATACACACATACAATATGGATGATAAGTGTGATCATGTCAAAGTCGACCGCATCTTTGTATCAAACGGACGTGGCTAATGTCACAGAATCGTGCCAGTCAAAGGATGTTTACTTAAGAGGACGTCGGTACTTGGCCTATAATACCTACCGATGTTGCTCACTAATTGGATATTCAAACGAGCTAGCGACAGAAGGATTAGTCCGATATACTGATTGTGTCCGCGGTCAAACTTTGATTAATTACGCCAGCCTCCCCACAATACCTCGCTAACGTAGGTGAATGATATGTATATGAATACCGTTCACTAACTATATAGAAATCTGGAGTATACGCACGCAAATGAAAGCTGTATTCGGACATTGAAGTTGCGAAATTGCCACTAATTAAGACGGATCTGTATTGAGAGACCCTCCACTCACAATCAAGTTGTAATAATGAAGTGCCATTGAAATGTTTCCATCGGCTAACATGAAGAATTCCAATTACGTTATCTTATATAATTACATTCCTTTGTAGCGACAGGGTTATTCATCTATTAAATTATTGTTTACGGCATTTTTCGATAGACTTTTCCAAGTAAAACTATTATTTTTGTTTGTAACATTAAGTGGTGTAACGTCCGTCCCGCACCGTCGTTATATTGCGGACACCACTGCGTTGCCGCATTATTATGATACTACATTTTATACATTACCACATCGATATATTCTAATTGTCTAAATATATTTTATTAAACTTATATTCGCTTCAGAACTATACTCAGTACAGTGTTGTAAACTAGCAATTCTTAATTCCGCGAATGATGGAAATAGTTTGCTTGCGTCAGTGTTCCATTCGATTTCAGTGTGGATGATTTCAAGTCAAATGTAAATAGGCTTTTTCTAAGGTAGGGTGCCTTACCATCTAAGGCTATAATACCGCTCACCATCAGGTTGGAATGTAGTCAAGCATTGACTTATATATAATAAGTAAAATAATGACCCACTACACTATTTACTGTCAGCCTGGTAATATCTAATATCAATTTTATTATTATTATTTTAATATTATATTAGTATATTATTTTAATATTTTGGAACTGTTTGTTCTATGAAAATAAATAAATTAAATAAAATAACATTATTTCTCCGCACGGCGCCACTTTAAAAATTGTACTATTAGGTGAATATACATACGACTAATAGTAATTTATTGACTAATTAATAAAAAGAAACATTTATTTATTTATGTTATTTAATATTTACTTGCAGTAAACTAACGCAACGTATATCACTAAAGGGTTAGTGTTTATGATAGATAGATTTATATTACCGCGTGGAGTATTTAACTAAACTCAAACGTTTAAAGTTCAACGAATGCTACGTGTTAGAAATCCATGTTGGCAACTCTAAATCTTCGATTTGTTACGTACAAATTAGTGATTATTTTTTTCTTAATGAAAACATAATGTTATTTGAATACTTTCATTTATGAGTTTGTAGAGAGCTTCTGCTGACGCACTTAAAGCTACGACTATATACGACTAATAGTAATTTATTGACTAATTAATAAAGAAACATGTATTTATTTATGTTATTTAATATCTACTTGCAGTAAACTAACGCAACGTATATTACTAAAGGCTTAGTGTTTATGATAGATAGATTTATATTACCGCGTGGAGTATTTAACTAAACTCAAACGTTTAAAGTTCAATGAATGCTACGTGTTAGAAATCCATGTTGGCAACTCTAAATCTTCGATTTGTTACGTACAAATTAGTGATTATTTTTTTCTTAATGAAAAAATAATGTTATTTGAATACTTTCATTTATGAGTTTGTACAGAGCTTGTGCTGACGCACTTAAAGCTACCGTTTGTGTAATGACGAACGCTTGTGCGGACTCGGGAAAAAAATAAACATGTTTCAAACTATTCCTGTGTATCTAAACTATCAACTTTAGAGGTTGTTAATCTCTCTTATTTGTTTCTTCGGAATCACGCTTAACGATCATCTTCCGAGAACTTTATGTTAGTTGTTTTTTGTCAATGGTAACGTGTTTCATTTAATTACGTTAAAAATTGCAAACGTTTTATTATTATAACTAGCGATGCCGTGCTTTTTGGGGCATAGATAATCAACTAAAAATAAATCTTTAAAAAGTTTAGGTCCATGTCGATACCTTAAATCAAGTTTCTTTTTAAAATAATAACTTAATAATTAGTATATATTAACATACATAAAAATTTAACAGTAAAGCATCCCGTAATATTGATTACCAGCTACCAGACATCGACACATTTAGAATAAAGTAAACTTACTTAACTAAATAACCATGAATTTATCTTAGAATATGTGAAATAACGGAATATTCCTTAAAGTTTACCTATCAAAAACTATACACTTACCTAATATTATTAATTCTCATTTAAAACACTATCTCATAAAAATGTTATTGGCGTTTACCTCTAATTTATATATTTACATTAAAAGTTATACCGTACAAGTTATAGAGAATTTATCAATATTAAATATAATATATTTATACTCTAGCGATGTGTATCCACATATTCGTTCATCCGGAGTCACCGATCGCGATGTACAATAATTAACCACCTCCTAACACTTGATATTAACATCATTAGTGTCATTAAGTTCCATAAATCGTTCGGGAACAATTGAAATTGGGTAGTATCATTAATTACATACTGATTTACCTACTCTACACTATAACATTCCGTTTCAATAACAATATTTTAATACACTTTGAAATTAACACTGATATTTTAAGTTGTTGTTTCATTAACAATTGCATCTAATAAGAGTGAGTGATAATTTCGTCAGTCACAAAAATTTTTTTAGCATTTGAAAGGTACATTATTCCGGGTGGGCATACGCTATTATAAACCATGTGCATTAAGATACGTTTTTTTTTTAAAGCGTGCGACTCATAAGTCTACCTTTTTGCTATTATAAATACCAAAAACCATAAATGAGGCGATACAAACAAAATCAGGATTCAACAGTTCCGGAGACCATAGTTTGAATAATAATAATGATAAATTCAGCACTTCTTTACCATTTATTAATTATAAATAGCTATCTCATAGAATCAGATGCTTGGTGGTAGGGCTTCGCGTAAAGTTTATATTATCAGTATTATTATTAAGTCATTAATATTATTACTGGTATTATTATCTTTCCGTGAAGCCCGCCTGGCTAGCTACCACCTTCCAGCTTGAGTCAGCCGCTAAACGACTCGTCGCATTCCGGCTGGGGGCTTGAGCCAGTACTTTTTTTCTTACCATCTCATTTCCTGGCCGACAACGCATCCGTGATACCATTGGTTTTGCTGATATCCATGGGCGACCGTGACCACTTACCGTCAGTTTACTGTAATTTTAATAACATGTATTATTATTCTCATTGTAAATCTGAATCGAAGATCTTGTAAGTTGTAACAAGTTATTGTCTGTGTTAAAAATCTTCAGCTGCAGCTGAAGAACATTGCATGGGTGCATCTATTATTCAGGTGTTAAACAGTGGATCCTTGCTCATACGATAAAAAGCAGTCATCAAGGGTGTTCCCTAAGATCTTCGGTCACCGTAGTATCGTTATGAGGACTGGTCAGGTATCTAAGTTGAATGAAGGGACCAATGCCTTATACATATCAATAACAATAAGTTATTAGTCGCATACTTTCTACTCTTTACGTGCCACTAACATTTCTAAGTAGTATATCTATTATAAGCTATCACCATTATATCCCATAATTTACGTCCCATAGCATCTCAGCTAAGTCAAGTTATGCAGTTTTTCTCACGATGTTTTCCTTGAACGAAGCAAGTAATTATTTTTATGAAATTTGCACATTATGAGTATTTATAATTGTTTGTAATATTTCCTACTTAGAAAGCCGATTGTTAAACCAGCACTTTCAAATTGGTATCATGCAGTAATACAAATAAACAAATAAACTCATCATCCTCAAAAGCTGAGCGCTTGTTGACTAAATGTATTGTTATTAAATGAAATTACGGTGTGTTGTTAGTGTCGCAGTCACCATGGAGGGGTTCTTGCATCACATGGCGCCGCAGTTCCTGCACCCCGCGTTGCAGAGCTTCGGGTGCGGTGCCTTCCGGCCAATAGGGGGCGCTTTTCATCCCCTGTATCCAGGGAAGGCCTTCGCTAGGCACCTGGGCGAACAATACGTGCTAGGTCAAAGCGTCGGACAAGCGCTACGAGTAAGTATATTATGTTAATGATATACTCTTTGAAATGCATACTATACAGAAAGTTGGTTAGGAAATCATGTAAAAATACATTTTTAAATGTATATTTTCGTAGACCAAACAATACCTAGCTTGTTTTGATTCGAAACGTCTAAATAACCAAAAGGCATGGTGATCATCTGCGGTTTATCGACCGCAAACCCAAGCAAGAAGTTTTACCAGACTCACTCACAGTTCTATTTGAAGTTGGTAAGAGATAACTGTTGCTTCAGATAACTTGTATATTATATATATTAATATCTGAATATTTACTAACACAAAACCACACAAATCGGTGGCACGTATACCTGATGCCTGGACATATTCTAGTCGAAGCTTATAAATTTTGTAGCATCACCTTACTAAATATTTACTGTAGCATACAGCCGTGATTATCTTCGACTTGCCATTTATCAGACAAACAATTCATAATTTAACTTGTATTTAAAGACAGACTTTGAATCATATTATAGTGTCTTACTTCGTATACTGTTACCATAGCTCTAGTATTCCCTGAGCAGCGGGTGGAGAGGATGAACTCGAAAACTAATATATATCTGTCACATCAACGTTACACCGACCAGAAATCGATCCCAAGACTCTTCGCTCACCTCACGTACACTACCAACTACGCTATAAAATTATCACCGCCCGTCGTATTAATAATGAAACACTGCCAAGTATCAAAACTTACGTTGGAAAAATCCTGCACAAATGTAAAAAGATCACCTTCGCAATATATCATGGGTAGGACAGGTCACATCAAAATTAAATTTCATATTGTATCACTAATCCTCCATACAAAATTGAAGCACGTTGCGTGATCCTATAGCGGTACTGTACTGCGCAGAGCGTTCGCGACGAGTCGTCGACGCCGCCGCTGTACCGACATGGGTACGCGGCACGCGATGATACAAGCTCGCCGGGCTCTGCAGCCTCCGCCTCCCCCCGCCCTTGCAAGGACGACGATCAGCCTGCCGCACCGCCATGCTCTGACTCCCATGACTTCTTCTCGCGTTAGTATTCTATTTACTTGTCATTCCTGCACCCATTCTGAACATTTGGTGGCTTATTATACGACCGTATGCTTTAATACTATTTGTGAATTGCCATAATCACGAAGTGCTATTGCCCCTGCGCTGAGTGTGAATCTTTTTTCATAATGTGAGGTCTAAAGACTTTTGTACACCACAGTGTCCTTTGAGAAACATTATGGTGAACTCTAAGATATCGTGGTAATTTCATCGCTTTTATGTCACCCTTTATTCATCCAGTAATCTCTGCAGATTCTTTGACTACCGTAACACTCTCCGATTTCAAAATTTTACAATTTAGCCATGCCATGAGAGTATAAATATTAGTAAAGTTGAAATTTGTATCTCACAATGATGACATTTATAGTAGTATTCACTTAAAACAGTTACTGGTCGATAAGAAGTTTATTGCTTTCCAATCGTCACTTTAATTAGTTAAATTGAAAAAAAAAACGCTTTTAAGCGGTACCTAAGACCTCTCCCTCTGTATCATAGTTTCTGTTTCTTACATTTTTGTTTACGTTTATAATCAAAAAACAATAATCAAATGAATAATAATCAGTTATTATTCAACTGTTTATAATTATTAGTAACAATAAACAGTTGTTTATCACAGGTTATGATATTTTTAAAGATAATTTGATGAATTAATTTAGTTTTAACTTTAATTACGCAGTACCTATCTTCAGTCATATATTATATAAATTATAAACATCCCTTACTCTAACGTCCTAACGGATAGATAGAAGAAATTATTTCATTTATTATTTGTTGCTTTTTAGTGCAGTAGGTATAAAAGAGTGTTTTTAGTTTGTTAAACTATTACTTACCCTTAAAATTTTTAATAGATATGATTATTAAATTTTTAATAGATATGATTAAATTTTTAATACATAATAGATATGATATTCTACCAATTTGAATATGTCGGCATCTGCTCCATTTTCGATAAGGCTTCACTGTAATAACCACTGGAATAATCCAGCTCTTCGATCCCCTAACCACTACGAAATTTTTACTAGTCATTCTAGGGTTTCATCAACCACCTTCTTGTTCCATCATCACATACCCGTCATAAGTGAAATCAATAGAAGTAGTCAATACAAATCTAATGAGCCTAAACTGGATGGATTTACTAGTAGGCATTCCAAGGTACCGTGTGCAGCCTTGGAGGTTCATCATCAGACCAGCTCTGTGATACCATGTTATTGCATTTAATCTACATATACCTGCCAAGTTTTATGTTATTATAAAAACTAGAAGTAGGTGAAACTTATTGGGCTTAGATTTTATTATATGTATAGTTAGCTCAACCTAATAAAAGCGTGTTAACAAATAATTAAACATCAATATTAAATATTTTGAATTCCATCATTTACAGTCATTTACTATGGCGTCACAACATTTTCACTGTATACTCTCTGACACACTCAAACTCCCGTAACTTAGTGGTTTGGATCAATAGTAATATAAACAATATGTGGCCACTAGTGGGAAAGTTTCTTGAGCTTTCTTGGCAAGTTAAGTCATCGGTACTCCATGTTGCCATTACATAATAGTACTTAACCCCTATGTAAGTTCTCCGTGTAGCTTAAAATATATGTGTTACCCAATAACCAATCCACCGATATACATACACATAAGAGCAGCGCTGTGATGTCCTAGCCGTCTTAGTCTCATTATGAGAGACCTATGCACTGCCACCTTGCTATAAATTAGATTGAGCTGTCGTTTGCTGGTTTGGACGTCGGGCAGCTGCTGTTTTCTAATTATGTGCGTTTATATGTGTCTATGTGCGTATTACATATTAATTATCTTTTGCTTCAGTGAAGGAAATCGTCGATAAGTTTACTGCATATCTAACAGATCCCTATAATGTTCTCAAGTGTGTAAAGTCTACCAAAACTCACTTGACCAGCGTGACTGACAATAACATTAACTCAGTCATGTGCCTTGTTATGAGAGAAGATACGAGCAGAGCAATGGGCACAAATATGAATAAGAAATGATGATGAATTCTACTACAAATATCACCTTAAAATGTATTTAACTTTATCGTAAACGTTTTGAAACTCAAGGCACTAAATATTCAAGAGTCTGATTTATAATATTTGGTTATATCGATATTTATTATATACATATATTTTGACAACGATACCTCCCTCGCCGCTGCGCCTGCTAAAGACAAGCTCACGCTGCATTGAAATTTTCTTAGGGCTATTTAATTTGATGTAAATAAAATATAGCCTGTTACTAGCTGAAATATTTTTTTATATTGGTCAAGTAGTTTTTTAATTTATCCATTACAAATATACAAAAAAAAAAATGTTCTGTTTACAATATTAGTACAAAATAGCAGTTAACGTCATTGTACACATGAAGCTACGTAATTTGAATAATAGTTTTATATTTTTTATATTCAACTGCATACTTTTATTTTATTTTATAATTTATTATTATTTTATAATTTATCTAATGTCCGGTGACAGCGGACGGTGAGCGCAAGTCGTCGTGCGGCGTGTGTGGCGCCCGCCTCGGGCCGGGCGTTGCGCAGGCGCACTTTTTGCAAGAGCTGCAACATCTGTACAGTCTCAGTGCGCTGCCCCGAGATGCCACTGCTGCCCCAACACACTCCCTTCATCATCAGGATGAAGATGCCCGTTGGGAGGTATATAGATACTAGCAGTCGTTTATAACCTTTATTAATGAAAAAATATAGGTTTGTTGATCAGATATGTTCTCAAATTCACTATCCCAAGATCGGCTAGTGGACTAAGTTCACAAACACTAACGCACGCACGCAACGAAACTGTTGTTAAAATAATTTTAGATACGTAATTTTAATGTCTTATTACACAAATAAGATAAATTTTAATATACCTAAAAGTGCTATTAGGGTAAAGTACGGTATGTTAACTAATTATTGGAAAATTGACGCATTTGTAACAAAATAAAACAATCAGGAATAAGTAATAATGAAAATGTGTGTATCTATTAAACAAACATCATCAGTACTCATGTTTACAACCCAAAACGAATTTACTTGTACGTCGCCCTCACAGCCTTCTGGCAACTACACAGAGATAGCGCGTATAGTTTATTGTGAATCGAAACAGGACGCTCGCTACCCTTTGACGATTGAATGCTAACCCGATTATTGCCTCTACGCACACTTGCCACTACACTTGCCTCTCAAAGCAAAACGCTTTAGGGATTATCTACTGGTGTACAACTTGTGCATTCCGAAATACATAGATGAAGACGTCAATGTTTCAAACAAAATTTTGAACATATAACTTATTTAAATAAAAGTGTTACTCTAATTGCTTAGATTTACCGTTTTAAGAGATTTTCACTGATTTTGTCATTGTTTATCAAATAATCACCCCTAAAGTTATTTGAGAGGAAACCTGCCTAACTGAAATTTCTTTATTCTGCTCACGAATGTTTGTAAAGTGACATTTGGCTAACGTGGTTGATTTTACCTTTAAATCCCTCTCACTCTAAATGTAGAACAGAGCCGAAAACTGATCGAGTTATGCACAAATACAACACTGTCACTGATCCCGTCTCAACAAGTGATACTATGGTAATTATGTTTTACCCATTGCAGACATACCAACGCATCCGCGCCAACCGCCAGCGGCGGCTGAAGTTGCGCACGCGCAAGCGTCACCATACTGTCGAAAGCATGCTCGGGTACGATCTCGAGGACGAGCGACGCGAAGAACGACCTCGCGAAGTGCGCTCCTACGACGCCGAAGACGAGCCTGTCGATGTGGAGGGTGACTCCCTTGGCTGGCCGGAGGCTGCTATCAACGCCGACGGTAATTATTTATTGTTATTCGTCAAAGCCACACAAATACACGCAACTCACTTCCACTAAGGTTATCGTCATGACGATGTGTTTTGAAAAATATATATATATATATATATATACATATATTTTGAAAATTTGAAACGTATATAATTGTATTTCCAATTTAAGAATAATATGTTGTATTACTGTAGAGAAAGATCAGCGCAGCGACGGCGATAAGTTGCATCTCAGCTACGCCGAGGATCTAGAAATCTCGAGCACCAACGATACGATGCAGTCGCCAGAGCGTGCGAGGTATAATTATGTGAATATGTTTATGGGTCGTCACACGTACGTATTTTAACATTTGTTAAATAACAATATCTGACTGATGTACGCAGGCTTCGCTGGATGGCTACATTCGCCATAGTAATTTCGTTGGTTGACTTCTATGTCAGTTTTTCATATAGGACAGCCGACAAATCGATCGAGCACTGCTAAATAATCAACTCCACTTAGTGACGAGTGCAACGACAGTGATATTACCGACGCGTTATATAGAAATCAATGAATCATATCAATCTATTGAAAAATTTAGTGAAAGCGCCGATAACGGGTCGATGGACGTTTACAAGTACAGTCAATGCAATATTAACCCTACAGTGTTCGCCCCTTCCGTGAAACGTGAATGATCGCATGAGGAGCGTTTCGCCGTTTGTTTTAAAATGCATAGGTACTACTTTAATTAACGTTAAATAAATGGAAAGGAATTTATTTATTATCAAAAAATAGTAATATTTATTAAGATCGTTTAAACAAACCTTAAGTAAAACGGAAACGAACGAAATGTACCCTGCCATACGTAAAACCATCCAGGACGTGTATTTTAACGAAACAGTTCTTACCAATGTGCATGTAGTGTTCGTTGGACAGTTGCCTTACGGATCCGTTGTACTCATTCTGTCTTTCAAGTTTTCTTGGATGAATATTCGACCCAATAGCAACGTGTTTAAGTATGATATTTTTTATTTATATTTTTTATCATGACCAAAATAAGTTCTTTCTAGAAATTCATCGTAACGTTTGATCTAGTTATGGAATTTTTTTTAATTCTTATTTACATCAAAGAACAACGAACTAAATAAATTCAGATGAAACTAAGTATGTGAGATTTGCACTGTTCATGTACATTTATTGCACGACAGAATGGAAACACCAAAGCCACTGTCGCTCGAGTGCGGCAAGGCGGAGGGCGCAGCTCCAGCGGAGGTGAGCACCAGCGAGTGGTCTGCCGCGCCGACCGACTGGCCTGCGCTCGCTGACGCTTACGCACACGCACGCCACAAGATCGACGGCGAAATGCCCTCCTCCACCGACCCCCGCAACTAGGTCGTCACAACGTTGACAAGATCCTACTAGCACAACTCTTCACCGGAAATTGATGTACCACTTATCTGTACTATTAAACTACTACAAACTATCCCATAAATGAAAGAAAACATAATTTCAAAAAGTATCCCAAAAAGTAATGTCAAAAATGTCAAAACAAAAATGAACGTAAGTCAATCCTAAAAACTAGCACGTAAAGTAATACATTTCTTAATTAATTAACCGCAGTGTTACCGAATTAATATGAAGGTGAGAAGACAAGTGTTCTACAAGACAGAATCCAACAAAAACTGCCACTCGTAGCTAACATGTAGCTTGGGCATGTTAATACATCCACCATGCAAACTTTAGGACAATTTTTTCCTGAATTATTTCGTTGACGGTACGAATATGACATAGTTCTTGAAAATAAAGGTGTAACTAGAATTTCTGAGATGGCATTGCATTGACGACGTTTGATATCCATGTCCATAGATTGTGACCAATGGGTGGTTAGAAGTGTTATTCATCCGCTTTTTAAACTTTTTAAAAGGACGTGGTCGCAACACTTGTACACACAATGTACTGAAGAAAAAATAATATACAAGAAATCGTATAATCGCAAGGAACGCCGGCCCGCATAAAACTTTAATCATAAGGACGGCAGTACACATCTTAGGATTTATATTGTACATAATTCATCAACTAACAGGTAATTAGTCCTATTACCTATGATAATACTATATCGTATTATCTCGAATGATTCCATCCCTATCACAGTCTTTCAGTCATTGTCTTCTAGTGACACGTCTTTACAAATGTATTAGCTGCGTGTAAAATACGTTAACTTCAATTATGTCATAGTAGACTTCACCTTCAAAGATGAAAGAATATTCTATTTGAATACGAGCACCATTTTATTAAAATAATCGTTATTCATCATTTTATGATTATATTTATAAAAATCTTTATTAGAACATTTACTTATATTGCATTTTACTTACAACTAAACCGTTAGTGTTACCACTTACTGTCTTGTTACTTAGTGAAAATAAGTAAGCGTCTTTACGTAGGAGTGTCAAGCGTTATTTATTGCACATATGAGCAAGTGTGTATTTCTTAAATTAGTGGCAATGGCATTTTCTTTCTCATAATCTATGTATCTATGGATGATGTACGTGTCATGTACGTGAAGTTATTCTAACAGTGGGTTAATTAGCTTAATGATTATTTGTACTAAACGCTTATTTAAGTGGACAGTCTTAACAAGTATCTGCATTAATAGAAATTTAATCGGAACGTACCCACTGTTGCGATTACTAAATTCCATTTTGTTTAGTACTGAGTTTATACAATTTTATATTGATTATAATTGTCCATGTATAATAAATATTCCTTTTGTCTTCCCTTAATTTAAATTTGAGTAGATAACTGAATATTGTAAATAATTTTAACGATCATTTTATTCTTCAGGACATCTCACGATGCAATTATGCACATAGTTTTAAGTAGCACGTAGATTTTAACTTGATTGTTGATGTTTAAAACGTATGTAAATAAAAAAAAAACCTACTTGACCTTGTCCCTAATTAATGTTAAATGTTATGTTAAAAAGGTTATATCGACGTCGTGGTTACGCACAGTTTTGAAAAGTGTGTGTCACTATATCAATAATAAATTAAATACTGCGTAATTTTCACTTATTAAATATGTACATGTATGAATTAATATTCTCTAGGTTATTCAGTGACAAATTTGCACGCTTAGATTTGTGATCCGCTTAAGCGCTTCGTCCACGATACAATCATCGTTCAAAGAAACTACCTCCCATCTAGGTTACGAAACTTGCGTCATACAATAATGAATTTTACAGTAACATACTACCACGTGGACGACGCGTTTTCACGTAGCTAGAATTGTATCTAACTTTTATTTTAATCGAAATATCAACTCTAATAAATAAAATATCGATGTAATTCAAAATCTTTATGTTACGAACATTGCTCATCAACTTCACATGTTAGCAGTATTAAAAGATTTTTTGACGTAACAATACACACGCTATCGGAATACGATGTCAGATGCTCTGCTATACACAAATCAACATGGAAATGAAAACGGTAAGGATGTGTATCTCTGATATACAAATGCAAATAATAACTAATCTACTGGAAATCAGTCCAGAATTAAACACTAGACTACGTTTCCTTATCGAGCTAAAACTACATACATATTGAGCGACGATATTTTAATGCTGGCAATGTTCAGTATTTGTTTTGCAATAATTTGAACAATTAAATTATTCTCTCTTCTATGGTGGTACATAAATATATACAAATTTCGACATCTAAAGTATGTGGAGTGTTTGAAAAGCTACGCGTTAATAATTAACTCAGATAACCGGAATGTTTGGAGGGATAAATACTTTTTCTCTACAAAAGACAAGTACAGATCTGATGGCCAAATGCATTTACGTGTATAATGATTTTTTTTTATAAAATATGATGTGTAGAGACGCAAAATTTAGTCTATGTTTAGCATTAATTTAACTTCAGGGATGAGGTTCGTCTGAGTTAAGCTTGAAGGTGGAATGGCGGTAGGCTTCCTCGGCCGTGGACGCGGAGGCTCTTAGGCCAGCCGGCTCGGCATCTGCTGACGTGTGGTAATCTTCTACAACCTATAATTACATCATCCAGTAGTCAACAACATAACTGTAATAAAATTGTTACTTGTATAGAATAACAACTTAAACCTTAAAATCTAAACCTATTCAGTAAACTTACTCAATAGACCGTTTTGCTATGCGTTGAAATAACAGCAGGGTATGCAATTTCGATTGATATTATGTTATCGACATATTTATCGACCTCAAAGAAACTGTTTGTTTGAGGTTGTTCATCGATGCATTATCATAACCCTCGTCGACGAAACTTATCAAAATACCAGATTGTTAAAGCAATTGCTATCGTGCACCAAACAACTCGTACTAAAATTCTGCCAGTTACTCACACATCTCAGAGCAAGACATGTCGGTATAGATTGATATAAAAGATATAATCATCAACTGATACCTGGAATATATTTCACTACTGTAAATGGCTACAAAAATAGTTTAATGTGACATTAAAACTACTTGGGCCGATTTTTCAATTCTTACATAAAACGTTACATAACTACCAAGTGAATAAAGTTATTTGGCTATTTATTTGTCGAATAACTGGTCATCTATTTTTCAATTGTTATTTATTCCACGAATAACTATTCGACCGATTTGTTCGACTCGAACACAGCTAACTTCATGGAGATGAAACAAACATTTTGAATTTACAAACGTTAGAGCAGGACAGGTATTTTTATATTCTGTCAGACAAAAATGACATTGACGGTTTACATTTGAAGTTTATTATTGTTTATTCGTGTGATTTACTGAATACAGTCATCTCAATTAATTTTTATTCGCAATGGATTCAAAAAAAAGAGAACATTCGGCGAATTTTAATTCTGCTGAGATCCAATTGCTTGTGAGTTGTGTCGCGAAGTACAATCAAATTATCGAAAATAAAAAGACAGGCGGTGACGAATAAAGACAAGGAGCCTGCATGGAAGAAAATTGAGAGTTCTTTTAATTCATGTGGCATTACAACAAGTTTCCGTTCATGGAAAACATTAAAGCTTAAATATGAAATAAGTCAATAACATCAATATAGCTTTTTAAATCAGTTTTGCACAATTGAATTTTGGGTTTGTTATTCTCAGTCCAACATTTCTCATATAACCGATTTCTTTTTTGAAATCATTTTCAACTAAAATAAAAGGCTTTTTAGAAGAGGATCGGTACGTAAATATAAATAAATTGAGAAATGAAAACGGTCTACAAACATTATGTAAGGTTTCAATGCCAGTGTTCGTATATTTAGTGTTTATAAAAAAAACTTGATGAGACTTAACAAGTACAACCTGTATACATTTATATATTGTGTGTATACAAAGTACAAAACACGTTTATCATATACATATCATCATAAGTATTTGTACTTGCGGATTGTTGCAATCCTGTTTTCAGGGTGCAGCGTTCGCCTGCAAATTCTGACGATTTGCAAATTTTATGAATAACTTCAGTTGCAAATGCTTTTTAATACTAGCAAATAACTATTCAGAAGTAGCTTTGGTCGTATATGAGAAACGCAGTATCTGTTAACTCTGGTACTATCTGAAATCGTTTAC
This sequence comes from Megathymus violae, assembly GCA_003671415.1. NCBI lineage: Eukaryota > Metazoa > Arthropoda > Insecta > Lepidoptera > Hesperiidae > Megathymus > Megathymus violae. Next base: position 1,308,159 of record PDGT01000018.1, on the reverse strand, counting down.
AAAACTCCGTGAAACGCAGTATCTGTTAACTTTGGTACTATCTGAAATCGTTTACAAAACTCCGTGAGTTTTATGTACTTATTTGATGTTAGCTACAAAAGTCCATAGATCGTCGTAGAGGAGTTAAGATTCCCTACAGAACTTTTTGGGCCCTTGTCCTTTGTTGAGCTCATTTACGAAACTCAATGTTGAAATAACACTGGATGTTGATGCAACAATTATGTGAAAAAGTAACCTTAAAATAGCAGCCCATTTTAATTTTAGTCAGGTATTGATTTGAAGCTTACTAAAAAAGATGGCGCTTTAGACGAATTTATGTCCGAATTTATGAACCGATTTAAGCTTGAACCAAACTGCGAGTAATACCGGCGTAACACAATGCTGTGGTTTACAAGATATTGGTTGGGTAGCCACGCCGATCTTAAGGAAATATTTTACATTGATGTCTATATTAACACACTTTCAAAGTCGGCATCATAAAGAGACGCTACAAAATCTTGCAAATATTACATACCTTCCTGATATGTTCCTCCATGGCTGCAAGTTGTCTTGCAAGCGTTTCCTTGCGGCGTTCCAATTCAGGGTCATAATTATCGTTCAGACTTCGCTCCAGCTGCTCGTACTCGCGGTACAAACTGGCGTACTCTGCCAGGCTCGCCTTGGCCTCTTGACTGCACGCGCGCCCCTTCGATGTCGCGCCGTCAAAGTCTTCACGGTTACTTGCGAGACTGCTTGACAGTCAAATTAATTGTTTAGATTCTTTTTTCAATGAGAATAACACCGAAAAACCGGCAAACAGTTACCGGAAGTGATCAACATTATATCGTTTAACACAACATTTTACTAATTAAAACTTAAAAAAATAGTCAACATTGTTATCTAGATTTACTTAATATAATATAAAGAGTGTTATTATATGAATATTACAAATACTTTTTCATTTATTAATTTGAAAATATATAATCACTCCCACAAAAAGTTATTAACAATTCATTTATTAATCTAAAGAGAGCTTCAAAAGGTTTAAGCGATCAAGACTAAAAAATGTTAAGTGAAAATATTGATGATTTTTCTACAAACTACGCAATAAATTAATTTTATTACACTCTAATGTAATTTTTAAAGTAGATGGCGTTAACTATATTTGTGAAGTTGAGACGTCGTGTGGTTGCACTGATGAAAGCAAACCTAATTTATTCAAGAACACGACTCCAGCCCTATACGGCCTACGCGGCAAAATCCGCCTAAAATACGGTCATCTCTATAACAACAAAACGTTTCAACTTTGAAAATTGGTTTCAAATAGGTTAATGATCGGATTGTAATCCAACTTAGTATTATGGTACTTATATATAATAATGTTTCGTCCAATTACCCCGCCTTCGCTTCGCTTCAGAACACTTATGCCTTTAAAACCTAAATATTTGTTATTAATTTTCATCATTTATACATTTCATATTTGTTGTTTAATAGATTAATATACCTAATTCTAAGAATTTGAAACAGATATAATTATTTCAAAGCTCCAGATAATACTCTCTTTAGAAATCTTCCATACAGCTATTATTTGATATTCCGCAGAACAGCTCCATATCTCGGGATGAAACATATTGTGTATAAACACAACCACAGTAAGTCACATATATGTCATAAGTAAGTTAAATCTGATCCATTAGCTCAGATGCAGCAGGTCACCTGATGCCTTGACAGCAGACCGACCAAAACGCTAGCCACACAAAATAAAAAAAAATTGCGTCTAAATTGATAACAACGCCTATCTTTATTATTTTTTTTTAAATAATATTTATAAATGCATTATGTATATGCTCATATTTATATATATTTCAATGTTCAACCTAAACGAAGTCGAGGTGAGCTGCTTGTATAATAACAAAACTATATCAAATTTGTACAGAAATTTTAATATATTTGGAAATTTAAATTTATAACTGGACTTTGTTATCGATTTGGAGACCTGAATATTTTTTATTTTCATCTATCTATCATCATATTTGAAAATTATAACACGAGTAATAAACCATGACCTAAGATACTTCTAAACTCAGAAAATATATCTCTGTAGCGGAATATTAAGCCAATTAAAAATATAAAGAATAAAGCTTAACGAGGGTGGATCCTTAGCGGTATATATATGATTGAGCAGCTCACTTGTACATGGAGGTGTAGAAATAGTGCGGGCGGCTGATAGCGCGCAAGAACCGCGGCACCATACCGTCGCCCTGCCGGTACAGCGCGAGCATGCGGTTGTAGGACATGCACTTGTATGAGGGCAGTCGCACCAGTCGCCGCCCTAGGCGGATCGCATTCATTTCCCGGTTGTCCAGCGAAGCCTGCATTTACAACGACACTTAATGAACGGCAAGTGCAAAACCTGACGAGCTCATGATTGTAAACGGTGGCGCTGGAGAATAATTAGTTTTTTGTCTCCTTAAATAAATATCATGACACAGTTTCCAAGGATAAGATCTAAGACTTCTACAAAAGTGAGAAACATTTTTAAAAAATTGACAATTAAAAAATTAACAATTGACGCACCATCTACGTCGTTGAGATACAGTTAATGTAATTTGTTATGCAAATAAATTTGTGCGTTTTGTAGTAAATAGAAATATTCCTTTGTCTTAGAGTGAATTTGCATACGAGTATGGGGTTTAAAAATAAAAATACTTATTGAATCAATAGTTAGCTCCCGGTGCGATGCAAAACCCTTATTCAGAATAATACATAGGTATGCGTTAAAAGCTTAAGCCCAATTCGTACGAGTGGTCTCGCCACTAGTAATAAACGGATGCAATCCGAATTTGTATAATTATTTACTATCTGACGGAAGTACGACTCGTTACACCTTATCGCTGACGTAAACAACCTAAGCGTACACTTTTTGTACGGTGCGGCAAACAGATTTAAAATAGTGTACGTAGATTGTTGGTGCTGCTGTTATATACATTTTCGTTATATATAGAATATGTATGTATATCACTTAACTCCTAGTAACCGCCTAAACAGATTTTGATTAATTTTTATGTGTGTTTCGGTCGGGTACAGAATGATTTAGTCACAACTGATTGATCGGGTCCCTTGAAATTTGTTCTTTTTTAAATAGCAGGCAAATCAACGTCTGAGCACGACGTCTGCCGTGTTCGCTAGTATAATATAAAAACATTTATTAAGTCTGTATCAGAACTAACCGACATAAAATTCTTCGTGTTACTTGCCGGAACGTGACCCAAACCTGAAATTGAAATAAAACTAAAATTTTTGAATTGGCATGCGCTATAAAAATATTTTTAAAGAACTTTATTCGTCTATTTGTTTGTAAACCTTGTTCTAAAATGAAACTGTTGAGGTGGCTTGAAGTTATTTTGAACTTTTAATAATTTTCAATCCCTACTGATTATATGTAAGTACAAAACTCTTATCTGTGATACTACTGAGAAGAACCTATGATCATTAAAAGATGACTAACCCATGTGATGCGCAATCGTTAAGGGGATTCCAAACAAGGGCTGCTGTATTTTTAGCCCGTTTAGTACCTGCAGGGAAAAAAATTCATGATGTGTGTGTGTCGTGATATGTAAAAAAATATCATCTTCATCACAAAAGAGTAATTTCCAGTAGGTTGAACCCATCGATGTAGTCGACGTTACCGATTTACAGGAGTCATGAGTCTTCCTTAAATATTGAAACATCGAAAGGTCAGCCATACACAAATATAGAATTTTTTGTCCTGCTCGACGGTAGCACCGATGGTTAAGTGCCCCCGAAGATCCAGAGAAATGCTCAAACATGTTGCCCCTCGACACTTACCATGGACGCCAAACGTGGGCTGTGACATCCAGTCTTAAACATTGTGTAAGGGTCAAGTTGACATATGCATAAAATATTAATATATTATATAAAAAACTTGCAATTTAAAGGGTTTCAACCATCCTTGCTGGTAAAGACGTGCCAAGCTAAAAACCACCCTGTGTAGAACTACCCATGAAATGTATTAACGTATTTCGGTTGCTGTTTCAGAAACTCAATTATTTAATGGGTTTTCGCAACTTCGTTGGGTGGCATCGCAATGGAACTTTGATGTTACAAACATTCATGGGCGACGTTTCCCACTTACCAAGAGCTGGCCTGCCTACTCGTCTGCTAGCTGTGTTTTCCAACTTCCCTAAGGTTGACTGGGAGAGAATGCTTCTGGCATTAAGACCGCCATTTGTTGCTTTTCTTTTGTATGGCGCAATAAAGATTAAATAAATAAATAATACGTTACCTGCTGAATATTGACGCCAATATTGTGTGAAGGAGCCGTGCTCTTGCTGACGACAAACGGTATATTGGTGTGGTTGGTGGTACCGTAGTAGCAGCGCATGCCTGCCTGCTTCATCTGTGAAGCCACCGTTGGCAACTCGTAGCGCCGGCTGCGGGGCTTAATGCGCCGCGGTTGCCGGTGGACTTCCTGACATTCCAAGTTAATTAAATCTTTATGCAAAAAACCGGTCGCTCAATTTTGTTGCTCAAGTCCACTTTGAAAAATTTCAGATTTCAACATACCATTTTAAATATTTTAGTTTCTATAAAAAATCATTAAATAATGTAGGTGTTTTGTAAATATTCACGTAATATTTTTCTTCTTACGTTTCAAAAAGGTCTAATAAAATATACGGAATAGACTTGTAAAGTGACAGAAAAATTAACCTTTTCCTTTCTAATATTTGGTAAGGTCACATCCTCCATAGGACCGGTTTGCTCGTCATCCAATCCTTGTGGTTCGTAACCTGAATCCAAATAATTACATAATGTATATAATATTAATATTACCATATATTATATTTTCAAACATGTGGCTTTTTTTCGATTTAATTGCTCTAAACTACAAGCTTATGATCTTAGAACGTGGATATTAATTAGGAAATACTTTTTTTATTCCTCTTGCCAGACGAGGTAGGGTGTACACCATTTTGCCGAAGAAATGTTGGTGACGACGTGTCTCGATTTTTATTGAATAACTCGACAACGGGCCGTTCTTCAGCCTTATTTAAATCTGCCAAAAAAATCATTCTAAAATTACCCTTATAATTTTTTTTTTATCAACACATTCTTCTCCACTCATAACTTCTACTTATCAGTTTGGTCTATTGATTTGCATTTATAACTTCCATTTAATTGCAATTGTACATTGAAATTATATTACTAATGGTGTAATGGTAATCAAATAGATAATAGTTATGTAAATCTATATCTTCTCCCAACCTAAGGTTTTATTTTTTGTAAAAAGTCTTACCAATAATAATTTGGTTGCCTGCAGGTGCTTGTCGATTTTTCTGAACAGAATTGGTGTCCACTCGCTTTTTTAAATGCGGCTCCTCGTTTTGTGACCATTTCTGCGGAGACCCTGTACGTAATCGTTCATCTATTCTGTTCATATGTAGTTTATGTAGTATGAAAAAAAATTGCTTACTTGGGTAGAACTGGCCGAATACCAGCCAATATCAAAATTTAGGCTATTAATATCAATGTTACTGTAAATAGAAAATAATATAGAATATCAATTACATTAATTTGTGGTAACTTTCTTCACGACACTTTCACCAACTCTGATTTTATTAGCTATCAAACGGCTTATAAATAATGTTTACGCTTAAATCTAAAATTTTACTTAACAAAGATATAATTTTGTTGGAATAATACATACATTACATTACATTGTTTTGTTGGAATAATACATACATGGTTACATAATAACCATGGTTATAGTTCTCCCATAATATTCTCAGTAGATGTATAATAAATATATATATTACATGCATATATGATTTTTATGTAGATGAGATGCGGACCTATAAAACATTTTAGATTAACAGAATTTTATCAACAAAAACCTATTTTACGCGTAACATCCCTGGGAGCTGCAACTCCTCCTCTCACATACTTTTTCGACGGTTGCGGCCCTGTCCGTTTCTTCGTATTGCGTGAGCTACGGGAATTGTGAAAGTAGATAAGTTTTGTAATTTTCTCTTAAATGAAATTAGTGTACGAGTTAAAGAATTATTTTAACACTTGAGTCCTATTCAATTACAGCCGTATTGGAATGGCTTAGAATACTCCCCCCAATCTCATGCTGGCAGAACGGGGTGTCTTGGTGTCTTAAAAAGTGAGTATGTTTGTTAGTAGGGCTTCACGTAAGAATTATATTATCCTTATTATTATTGTTAAATTGTTAATATTATTATAATTGTTAGTATTATTATCTTTCTGTGAAATCTGCCTGGCTAGCTAACACCCTCTTACTTGAGACAGCCACCAAACGACTCGTAGTTGTCGGTTGGAGTAAGTTTCTTTCTTTCTTCTCTATTTCTTGACCGACAACGCATCAATGATACCTTTAATGTTACTGATGTCCATGGGCGACGGTGACCACTTACCATCAGGTGACTCGGCTGCTGATTGGTTGACTATGTACATTAAAAAATCATAAAAAGAGGTAGTGACGTAAAACTCATTATTTTATTCCAATCAAACACGACAGTTCTACAATCGACTATGGCAATTAAATACATTTGTGTATCGGTTGCAATGGCTGGAGATTCAGTTCAGAAATAAGGATATATACAGGGTGTAAGGCAAACGCTCCCAAAAACGAAGACAGGTGATAGTACTGATGATACCTATGATGATAAGTGAGAAAAAAATCGATTTGAATTTAAAAAAAATCTTTTTTTTTTCAACTTTTTTTCGCACTATTCGCGATTTATTATGTTAGTACAGCTAAAAGAAACTATGATTTCATAAAAATTCATCAACTTCACTTTAAAAAAAACCAGCAATGTAATTCACAATAAAACAACTGACCGCGGGTTCATCGCTCGAGCGCCGCGCGTAGGTATCGTGCGTAACGCGGCGGCCCGCAGTTCATACCTATCTAACTTATAAACTGCCAACTACGCCGTAATAACCAATAATAACATTCACTGTCTCTACCTACTACTTTCATTCGAATTCACTGGTTGCACAAATCAAGTACCGGGTTCGATTCCCCGCTGACAAAAAATTTATTTAAATGGAATTTTAACATGAACAGCCAAGATTTTTAATCGAACTTGTAGGTATGTTTATAATTCCGTATTTAGTTACGTACCTATTCAGACCCGTTTAGCAATAAGTTATTTAAAAATAAAGTAGGTTTAAGTCTTAGATAAATTTAGGCACATACTATTCATTTCGCCGCTGCTCGTAGAGCTCACTATCCGAATAGTCGTCCAGAATATCTTCTCCACACGCCACTTCTTGTGATGAAAAATTGGTGCATATTTGAACACCTTGGCCGCATACACCTTTTGTAAACGTAATATGATATAAGTAGCCCTACATTAATATACACTCGTAAGTTTTAAAACATGAAATTATAAGCGATCGTAAATATAAAACATTGATATTGTTACGTGTCAGGAAACACGTGTTCGTGAAATGTCATAGTTGTTTCGCAGAATCTTTATTGCGTTGTTAGCAACACAATTCAACACGAATAAACAGTTGCAGTCGCATTGATCGATCGCAAGTATTTCACTTCGGAGAGAGAACTCTTTGTATTCGAGATCCGAATAACCCGTGGTCGGTTGCGTCCACTATTTAAACTGATTTCTGGATTTTCCGGAACTTTCTACGTGTTTCGCGTCAATTAAAACAATATTAGATGATGCATGGAATAAAGCAAACAGTGTACGCGGTATTTCTCTTTTGCTTAAGACATAAGGGCGAGAGTCGCCTAGTGTGCGCGAAGTCGTTCTTATAAGTACCTGGTTTTTTTATGCCCGCTATTGTTTTCCGCCAAACCTTTTTAATAATAAGATGTTTTACTTACATTAAATGCCTTAACATACGGAATAAGCATTCATCGATTCAATAAAGAAGCTCCTTTCCTACTAACTAAAAAGGACAAATGAATGAGGTCTTTGAATGTTGCTGCTATAAAAAAAATCAAATTGCCGTACCTATATGTTTAAATGCTTGTTACGCTCCGAAAGAATTCAGATAACAGATGGATTGTTCTTTACAATTACTTTTATTCTACTTGCTCTGCAATATTGTCACATTAACTTTCTAAGACACGTTAAAACTTCAATCAATAAAACGAAATGACGATTGCCGGCGAACCGTCATCGAATACAGTTCAGTAATGGAAGAACGATGTGAATGAGTTGACTGAATGATACAACACTAATAGATCGACTTACCATCACCATCAGCACGAGTGCGACGCGAGTGTTGCATCGGAGACTGAGGCTTTTGCTCTACGTTCGACTGTTGATTCTAAAATAATAAGTTTACATATGTAAAATTAGTACGACACACGGACAATACGGATAGTTCAGTAATAAAACTGTCCAAAAGTAATAAAACTGAGAAGTAAATAAAATACCCGATAAGAAACTCTTATTATTCTTTAAAAAAAAGAGTTACCTATTATTCATAACAATGTTGATTCACGGAGTTCATAAATCAAAAAATAATTACCACTCTTATTACAAACACAGAATATATAATTGTCTCACTCAAAATATATTTGTTCACGCGGCAATATGTGTGTGACATTTCCTATACGGGTTCACACACTAGCCACTGTGATAGAATTAGAATTGTGCCAGCACATCTGTGACATGATGGACAGCGCTGAGTCATGCCAATATATTAAATATTGCTAACAATTACATGTAACCATAAAATAATATGGAGTCGAAGCCCGGAAGTGCTTATTTTAGGGATAGCTGAAATTTACATTTGGTGTTGTTTTAGTTATGTTCAGAATACCGGATGGATACTGCAATCTAAAAAGCTTGAGAAAATAAATTTTGTGCTCGCAGACATGAAGTGTGAGTGTTTTCCATTGAATTGCATTTTGTTACTACCGACAACATGATAACCGCTATGTTCCGTATTTCAAATGGACTTGTTTACAACGCTAGTTTTTCTGTTTATGCTAGTTACGCCGGTTTATTAAATAACATCTTACTTTGTTTCGTTCCTGCAACTGTCGATACAATCGGCTGTAGCCACGCACGTGGCCGAGCATGTCGTGTTGCTCCACGGTTGCAGAGTCTAAATACCCCCGGGTGGGATTCGCCGGCACCTCTAAACGCCGAAGCTTGGCCGCTTGCTGCGATATCTCTGTAACCAGCAGAGCTATTGCGCCTATTGTCGTTGCTTTATTAACTATGTATTTGAATAAATTCAGATCAGGAAAGACTTTATATCGTTCATCACGTTGCCTATTAAAAGATATTTATTTATACAAGTATTTCTAGTAGACTGGATAATATTTCCAATATAAAAAACCATACTATACAAAATCAGAAATTGTAAATGTGAACATATTTCTAGAATTAGCTTACTCTTTTTAGGTTGGGTGCGCACTGTAATAAACGGCACATGTTCGGCATTTGTAGGAGTTTCAGCAACTCGTGTCGTGCTACAAAACAAAAATGTAAAGGATATAATATCGTTACATTACATAATACAAATTGTCAATGTAGCTTTTTAATATCGTGTTTAATGTGTACCTTCGTTTTTTTAATTTCTTCTTTCTTTTTAAAAGTTTGACCAGATCTATTTTCTCTTGCAAATCGTCACAACGAGCCTCGGCAACAGCGAAATGATCGTCAACTTCTGGTATAGAAGCTGGAAATATAATTCAATCTGTCGCTATTTATTTATTTCTCAGACTGTTCCATTATGGCAATTGTGATCGTCCGGACCGAATTGGAAATTTAAATGGGCCAAAGAATTCCGTGTTTTCTCTATAATTATAAGAGGCTTTTAATTGCATTATAAATTATACTGTGTTTAACATTATAACCCATAACCGTCTCATAGGTTAGCTAAGCTTCTTCTATCGTAATGTGTTCGGTTACAAACTACACCACGTACACCAGTCCACCACGATGGTAAAATAGGAATTTGTAGACCTCCTACAAACAATTATTCATGTTATCCATTACCGAAACAAGTTATAATAATTTCAAAAATTACAAGTGCGCGACGTTACCGACCTGGTACTTTTAAAGCACTCTAGCGGGACGAGAGCAAAACCCACATTGAAACCACGAAACTATCAGTACTTATGGTCGCTTACCCAAATAATATACATAAATGAAAACTTAACTCCGTCGTAAATGACCCATAGAGCCAACTATTGTAATCGCGGCAGCTAGTTGAATTGGTTACTACGAGTGGCAAAAACTTCCTTTAAAATTAAGCTGTTGATATTATTTTTTATTTAAAATAAGTTAATGCTTGAGAACAATCCCACCTGATGGTACGTGGTGATGAAGTTTAATATGCTGAACGCACAAACTTATAAAAAGCCTATTCACTCTCCTCTTAAAGACTCCCACATCGTAAGTAGCCGGGAACACCGACGCGGGAAAGATATTCCAATCTTTTGCAGTGCGCATAATGAATGAAGATTCAAATCACGTCGTCCGTGCAGGTGGTACGTTCACTACGTAGGGGTGGATACCTGCCGTACGTCAAGTTGTTCGATGGAGTAATGGCGATGGGGGAATTAATTAGAAAAATTCCTGTGAAAACTCTCCAAAATGAACCCTATAGAAGACCGAGAGACTTGCAACCCTGAGCCTGTGCTCAAGGCTTTAAAGATCAGTTTCAACAAGATCAGAGTCACCAATGAGTCTCTTTGCACACCTCTCCATCGAGTCCAATGCAGATAGATGACGTTTGGCGGCATCAGCCCAAATGTGACAACAGTACTCCACATATGGCCAAATCTGAGCTTTATACAGGGTTAAACGCTGATTTTTTGAGAAATACTGCCTCACTTCGCAAAGACCCCCAGTTTCCTTTCTCCCAACAATTGAAGACGGTCAATTGAATACATTCTGAAAAGTAGGAGCCAAGGTGAACGGGCTCCTCTTGGCGCAGAACAGACACGTCTGTGTTTTGGTTGCGTTGAATCTCACAAGATTGGCATCGCCCCATTCGGACACTGCCCAAAGTGTGAGACTCATACGTTCCGCCATAGCCTCTTTTTCGGACTGTATTTCGCCTCTACTGGCCCGAGGTTTCGGAAGGTATCTCTCCAATACTGTGCTGTCACTTGCTTACCCATAGATAATGGGCTTGATCAGGTTCTTGATGTGCAGCAGGAATAGAGTAGCGAACAGAACTGACTGCTGAGGAGCTCCGGCATTGGTAGCCATCGATTGGGATGAACAACCATCCATTGATGATTTTCATTGACAATAGCGATTGGAAAAAATTGCAAAGCAATCTCGGAAGTCTTTGATTAGTTTACATTATCATTCATGACATCAAGATTATTCAGATAAGCGATTATGTTGGACTCTAACCCTTTCATCAGTCTCTAATATAGAACCACGACAGAGTATGGTGTAGGTCTTATCAATAACCAGGAGAGTCAATTGTCTCGCAATGAGCTGCCACCATGTTTATCATGTTTGAATATAGATTCACATTCTTATCAATTACAAGTGTCATACACCTACAAATAGTTTTGATTTGTGTAAATTGTACACAATATCTTAATTATATATATCGTACCTCTAACGTCTATCTTCCTTTCGGATCGCGTTCCCTCTACTAAACCTCCTGCAAGACTGCTGGAACTTCTATGACGTTTATCTGAAGAATATTGATTGACAAATAACGTAAATAAATGTTACCACCATCTTTGGTCAGGAAATATTTATTTTGCTGAAACTGTAGCAGCACGAACTTTCGGATATACAAAAGTTTCAATCAAATTATTACTACTTGTGAGGACTAAGTCACGTGTGAGGATTGACTAAGGATTAGTTGTAAATGCAACGAATTGGCAAGACTTGACAGGTCCTGTACTTACCACACCTTTGTACAGCCTTCAAATAATTATTGCTGATATATTATACAACATTATGTTATGAATACACTGTAGGTGTAATTAGTTTCGTAGGTGAAAAGCATCGTCGTTTGGTACAGTATTTCAGAGAAGTAATAATGATTCGTAACTACAAAATCTCTGCTTCATTGGGCCATACGTACGCAGACAGTTCATAAATTCCTTTGTTCCATCTTTACTCTTCTGTACTGCCTTAACAATTCAGTTTAAATTCAGAGGTCACTCAATCTTCCATTCGATTGAATCAAACATATTGTAAGTATTTGTAATAACAAATAAAACTATTTTAATTTTACTCTTCTGTGTAATGTACCCTTGACTAGGTCTATAGTTAAAAAGCAGTTTAAATACAAACCTTTACATAATTTTAAACCGTCGCCCATATTAACTTATAATTTTCATAACACACTATTTGAAGTCTTCGAATTAATTTTAAAATAAAATGTCGTTTGATAAATATAAAAATTGTATTTTAATAATAAAATGCACTAAAAAATCATTGCGCCAATGTTGTCAAAATTATGTCAATTATAGAACAATTAAACATCGTAAATATCATAAAAATCTATAGGCTATGTCTTGTTTTCTTTATTCTGGCAGGTAATACGTCATAAATTTTGACGAAATTATTCGTTGTAAATAACTAAGCCAACCTTTCATATTTTAATAAAGAATTTAGAATATGGTTGGTTAATGCTACTTTATATTAAAAGCACCTATTTATCGTTATTGTCAAGTGTAAGTTATACGTATACCTACAAGTTATCGTAGCGGATATTCCAACTTACAGAACCATGCCATACTTACGGTATCGGATACACGATATAGAACATCTCACTATTGCCCATTTATTTATTTTACTATAATTAAAACGGATATAACCAATTACATTAATTATAAAGCCACCACAGCTATACTTCTCGCTCACAGAATTGCAAACATACTGACAATATTTTCGACCATTCATCCGCAAACAAATTGCAATCAGGGTATGCATCCATAAGAGCGTTAAGCTATGTGAGAACGCAAGGAATAGGCGAGTTCGCTTTCGTAACCGAGCGCGCCGTGGATGCGGCAAACAGTTTATGTTTGCGGGCCCGGGAGTAATTATTAGGCGCAAAGAATTGACACAACTCGTCACTGAGATCTGGTGCATCTATCCTTCCATGAAATATTTTCCAAGCTGTGATCAACTGGCGGTGATCCCGACGGACTTCCAGTGAGTTGTAACCTAAGCAACCCATAAGAAAGTTAGTTGGATACAGGTCGGGATAGTATCCGTTAACACGATTATAGAGGTACGTAGGAATGTCTTCTGAACCTTCTCCAATAGAAACTTGTAGGTGTTCTGATAGGGATTCCAGACACAGGCACTACTTTCACGTTTTGAGCGCACAAGTGCGCTAAAGATGAGTCGTATTACACTTATAGAATGTAAATCCATTGCACTCCTAAGAACAAATCCCAGGCATTTGTGGGATTCCATCGCCAAAGCTACTACATGGTCGTGGAATGTTAGTTTCACATCGAATGTAACCCCAAGATCTTTAATGTTGTGCGTCCTGGTCATTACATGATTGTTTATTGTATATGAAAAGTCGAGGGGCTCTCGCATGCGACCAAATGTCATCACGTAACATTTATTCGTGTTAAACTCCATTTTATTCTCAACACTCCACTGGAAAATGGAGTCGACGTCTCTCTGCATCGCAAAGCAGTCGACATCAGATTTAATCTCAGTAAAGAGTTTAAGGTCATCAGCGTAAAGTAGGCACTTGCTGTTAGCGATGACTGATGGCAGGTCGTTTATCATGATCAGGAACAGCAAAGGACCGAGTATCGAGCCCTAGCTGACTCCGGAACGCGTATGATAAGGTCGAGACTCGTAGATACCGAGCTTGACAAACTGCTGGCGGTTACAAAGATAGTCTGCAAGGAACTTGAGCAGGCCAGGGGCGAAGTCAATGGCTGCAAGTTTTTTAAGTAGTATGTCGTTATAGATCCTATCAAATGCCTTCCGGAAATCAAAGTATAGTACATGGACTTGGCCTCCTTTATCAAGACGTGCAGAAATATACTCAACGAGTGTTAAGAGGTTTGTGTCAACCGAACGTTTACTTCTGAAGCCGTGCTGCTCATTGCATAGGAATGCGTCTACTCGGTCGTAGAAATACTTATGTAAAATGTTTTCGAATATTTTTTCCGGTGACGATAAGATGGCAATAGGTCGGTCGGTATTCCTCCACCGTCTCTCTCTTTGAGCTTTTTGGTACTGGAGTTACTCTCGACATTTTCCAGTTTTCATAGCTAAGTTGAATATGTGGCAGAGTGGAAGACCTAGCGATTTTTTGGCGCCTTTAATGATATGACGGGGTAGACTATCAGGGCCACTAGAACTATTTGGCTTTAACTTATCTATAGCTTTTTCAACGTCGGACAGTTATCTTTAAGATGTTCACTAGGTTGCTGTTCATGTCATGAGTCACGACGGAGCCATCAGAAATGCTTAGCACCGGATTGTCAGGCAAGAAGACGCCGGCAAAATAATTTGCAAAGGCTTCTGCGGCTTGTGGGCCAGATAGCGTTGCATTATTATATGTAATAGTGGGCTCAGCGCCCCCCTTGGATCGCAAACTACAAATGTGTTGCCAAAACCTTCTCGGATTAATTTTGATATCTGACTCAATGCATTCTATATAAGTGTTATAGGCGAGATCAATACGAGATTTAAGATCCGCTCTGATGTCTGCGAATTGATGATAGACTGTCAGATTTCGTTCGTTTCCAGATTTTATGAAGTTTAAGCTCCCGCCTACAATCCTGGATGATGTCATGTGTGAACCAAACTGGATATCGCCTAGCTATACCCAACTTCCTTCGCTTCTTTGATATGCATAGATTGAACATGTTATAAACAGCGCTATAGAAATGCTGGCAAGCGTACTGTGTATCATCGGATTCTAGAAGGTCAGCCCATGTGTGTTTAGACAGCAAACTAGCCAACAATTCCCAGTCACATTTTTTGAAATTCCAGTCCTTCACTTACACAAGCTCTACTCTACTCTAACTGTAGTCATTCCAACTGATCCCAGGCTCTTAAAATCCAACGGCATTTTCAGCATATAAAAAAATCAATGTGAAAACATTGTTACTCTTATAAGTAGCTTTGTATCTGAGGAACGTATTACTCTCAAAATATAAGTTGTGTCATGGCTCTAGCGGCAAACATTCCATGAGAGTTCTTGTTCTTAGAAGAGCACGTTAAGTGAACTCCCCGCGTTGACATCGCTATGATTAGTTGTCAAGCCATAGGTACTTTGCGCCAACACAAGTTCTTGTGACACTCGGGTTAAAAACAAACGAGTTTCAGTAATCTTTAACGATCAACTTATAACATTTGAATGTAAGTATATATTCATTTATTTTATACCAATGAATCAAATAAATGACCATGTAATATTAAAATGGATATGAAATATCAATGTATTTCGGGATTAGACAGAAATGTTTGTCTTAATAGCGTGATTAAAATGGGATGCTCTCTAGTATTCTGCAATTTTTTTGCCTTTTGATTTTAAAATTTATAGTTGATTCAAATTAACCAGTGTTTTTGCTCATACTAAATCACGGCAAGTAACGTAACTTACGTACAACTAATAAATAATTCGTTAAATGAAGTATTAAAACGATTAGAGGACTAAACTAATAATAGAAAAAAAAATAGAACAGGTATTTTAATTGCTTAGCAAAATATTATAGACTTTTTGAGTACCATTATAAACAGGTCCATTTCATCTCCGGCAGACATATCACACCCACCAAAATGTTAAAACGAACAAGCACAAAGTATCAGAATTCCATAAAATAAGAGAAATAATGTTACTTCTTATATTTATTCATTTAATATACACCTAAAACTACTTACTGACACGAAAGAAAATATAATAATTCCAATAATATAGGATAATTATTAATAAAACAAAAAAAATGCGTGCTGAGTATTGACGCTAACGTAGATATTAATAACGTGATACTAATGAAATTATAAAAATAACGAATCACGCCTCTTGATACATGTAGAGCGTATTTATGTAACACAAAGTAAATGAGTTGAACAACTATCTCGAGCGTCATATCATCATGAATTAATAATCGAAATGCACGAAATATTTTGATAACGCAAGACAATCTAAAGCAAGCCCAGCACTATTCAGATTTATATAAGTTTCATTATTACATTTTGTTTATAATTAATAGAATTAAATTTTGTATACAACGTCAATAAAAGTAATTTGAATGTCAATAAAATTTGTCAGTTCGTTTAGAACACATCCAGCGACAAACGTGATTAAATACTAATTATACTGAAGATTTTCTTTTTTAATTATAGCAGTATATTTTAGCAGTTACAAAATGTATAATTCAGGTCCCGTTATCAACATAAAATTGATAATGGTGTTTAAAACATGAAATAAAACGTTGAACTTATTATAATAAAAAGTCGTTCGTTATATGAAACTGTGCAAATGTAGCGTGACACAAACTACGTGCAAACGATGCGAGTCGATGTGGGTCGTGAGCTTTTGACAACCAATCGAGTTTAAATTGATTTATATTTAAATATGACTTCGTTAACGAAATCGTTCACGGCTGCCCCTCAACTGTCGCTGAAGTTACAGTATTGAATTATTTACATGTACAAATTATAGAGGGGTATTTTCCGACCACTGGTTTTCTTTAGTATTAGGATTCCATAGAAAACATATTCATCATCATCACCAATACGATTGTTTCGTTTTTAAACAAAATGAATGGAACCCTAAAGTGAAGAAAACCGAAATGCACAATAATGATAATACAATATTGTCTACATGGAAAACCGAATAAATACCCAAAGATAAATTACTAAAGTCTTTAATTCGCCAAAACTAAATAATAACTGTAGTAATACAAAAGCAATATTTCCATATAGTAATTTATGAAAGGCAAATAAATTTAGGCACGATTATATTTTAGACATGTTTTGTTACCTATTAATTAAATTGTTAATCACACTGAATAGCAAAGTCCATGTGGAAACATTAAAATATCATTGTCTAAATATGTAAGACGTGGGATGCCCTTGTACGGTCAAGACCATTGTAATGTGATTTTAATATTAACATTTGTTAGTTTTCTTGAGCTCACGGCGAATCCTTCAAAAAAGTTATATATATATTGAAGTATAAAGTATACTTCAATTACAAATTACAAATCACTGTAACCTTACAACCACATCGAGATACATACTTGAAATAAGCTTGGCGCGAAAACTTGATTTGAAAAAGCAATTATGATTGTACAAAATGCAAAAATATCATGTGGAATGAATATTTTTAATTCAGTCAAAATACAAATTGCAGAATATTTTGATAAAAATGCTATAATTCCTATATGACTAAATAATTCATAATATTATCATAATATACTCTGTATATTATACCCCACAGTAAATCATTCTGAAATTGCGATATTATAATACAATACAAGACAAGACCGTAAACAAATTATTCATAAGTAATAAATTAATTGGTTTGAATTAATCATAGAGACATTAACTCTATGTAATTAATACGATTTATGTCATGACATAAAAAAGACATCAAATTTGAAACCGTCCCTTTACAACTAAATTGGAGGAAACACTCTTGTGAGTATTTATGTAAATAATGGACGGTCGCGCATAAAACAGACTGCAACAATTACAAAATCAAAAGATAGTACCAAAATATTTAGAAAATGCAAACCGTTCTCTGTGCATAACAGATTGTGCATAACTTTACTAATTTCTCATCAGAAATAAAGAACACTCGTTACTAATATTTTAGATCACACAATCAAGAGATGTAAACTTAACTTTACGGTGTACCCATTAGGTTACAAGCGAGTTATTATCAATCTGCCTATAGATTATTTTTATATCAAATACTTTGAATTTAATGCTAGTAATAGGTACACATGACTTAATACTCATTATAATTAAGAATTCATTTCGAATCACGACATATCAATAGTAAAAAACGTCTTCAGACAATAATCATAATCTAAAATTTCAAAGACCCACAATATATAGGGGCGTAGCACGAAAGCCGTATTGGCTGTAATATTCACTATTTTATTATGGCATAATAAGTAATTAATCGTAATAATTTATAAAAATAGATTGAATATTACAGTTCTACATGCTGATGAATTATAGGGTGGACAAAACGATGCCGGAGGCCCGTTCGCAATGAAAACGCAGGCTGGTGTGCTTGCGCAGTTTAAACATAATACACACTACGAATATTCTAACTTTGCATCTCTGAACAGCATTAAATTCTACATACACAAAATTCGCCAATAAGTGTACATAAGAGTGAACGATAAAGAAATAGTGTTTGCAAAAGCTTAGTCAATCTCCATGTCTTGAAACATTGGCAGTCTTTAATACAACTTTTAAAAAAAACCGAACGTTTCACACTTGTTTATACGTTTTCAGTATAATAACGCAAAAAAAAATGTTAAAAATCTATAAAAACAAAATCAAAATTTACCTGTTGAATATATTTATTATTAAAATTTAATTATCTGACACTCACAAAGTTTAATATTATTAATTTTCAGTGACATCATTTTATTGTGGAAGACTTGCAATTAGTCATTCATGGTACTGACGCTAAACTGATCATTGAATATGTTCAGTCTGTAAAAGCATGTGTTTGCAAGATTTCTAAGCGTTTTTCCCTCTCTCTCTCCCGCCCTCTATCGTGTACCTTTTTATCGCAATTTACAGGGATTGTTTTGTATTAGTATACACATACAACAGAACATTATCGTTCATTATACTATAAAAGAGAGGCAAAATTATATTCGTTCAGTTACAGAACTGCTATTGTTCCGACTCCTGCGTTTTCCTATAAGGCCAACTGTATATCGGCCGCACATTACAGCAATACACATTTCCTCCTCTTAACGGGCTCTGGTGGCTCCAATGCGGCCAAAATGGCTTCATCGAACACGTTCTTTAATCCTTTCTGAAAATCCAAAAGAAAAAAAAAACAAATTGTAACATATATGTCATTATTTATTCATATAGTTGATAGTATCAGGCGTTACTTTTTCGGAAATTCATTGCTATGTTGTGTTTCGATCCAAAACACGTATTGGTGACGGTATGTATGTTGGTATATATTTTTATTTATCATAAATGCATGTATTCCTTTGTGGGAGGGAGGAAGGTTCTATGCATGTATAGAAGTATATACCATCATACATTGTGCTTGCGGATTGTTGTAGCGTTAATTAATCTAACTTAATTATTTATTCAGTTAATTAACATACCACATACTACCAAAGGTACACGGTTTAGAATATTATATAATAACTTATATGTATTATGTGACAATGCTAGCGTAGTGGTTTGAACATCGGTCTCTCTTAGGAAATACTCGAGTTCGAATTCTCCATGAAACTTTTATTACATACAAATTATTGATGAAGGAAAACAATGTGAGGAAACCTGCATACCTGAGAATTCTCGATAATGATCACGAAGGTGTGTGAAGTCCCCCAATCAACACTCGACCGGCGAGGTGGACTATACCTTAATAAACCTTAAGGCCTTTTACTGTGAGTGGCGACCCCAGCGCCGCAGTAAGAAGATTATAATGATCATCATGAGGGTGATAAGCGCAAACCGCAAGTATATTAGCAACAATTAAAGGTTAATATATACTAGGGCATCTGAAGATCATCAATATAACTTTTATGTTATATCATAAATTGTTTACCTGAGTGAGTGCAGAGCACTCTACATATTTGACAGCTTTCAGTTCCTTAGCGAGTTTCTCGCCTTGTTCGAGAGAAACAGGCTTCTG
Source organism: Megathymus violae (assembly GCA_003671415.1). Lineage (NCBI taxonomy): Eukaryota > Metazoa > Arthropoda > Insecta > Lepidoptera > Hesperiidae > Megathymus > Megathymus violae. The sequence goes on along the minus strand of PDGT01000018.1, from coordinate 1,288,335 downwards.
TTTTATTTTAGCCAGCTTCTCCATAGTTACAGGATCATCTCGTAAATCAATCTGTGTGCCCACCAGCAGGAACGGAGTTTTCTGTTGGTGATGGGTTATCTCTGGAACCCACTTTTAACAAAACATGGTATACAATTAATGACAGCCATAAATTTATCTCTACAGGTGCAAACATTAAAGTTATGATGTGCTATCTATACATGTAATAAAATTTTATCTTATTGCTTTTTGTATATGAAGGATATATGAGAAAAACTATTAGCTATTAACTAGGGACTTTTATTAACGCGATAGAACCAAAAACAATAGTTGTTAGAATTTTTGTCTGTGCGCGCTGTTCTCAAAAACGACTCAACCGATTTCGTTATGGTTTTCACTTAAAATTAGTTTCATTTCAATTCGTCCATAAACAAAAAAGTTATAAAATAATATATGTATTTCTAATTCAGAGGACGAAAAAACCGACTCCTAAAACAATGCAGGTAAGTAGTTAAGTTAAGTTAAGCGTAAAGTAGTTTTTTTGAAGCAAAGCAAAGGTATTTACTGTAATTTAAAGCTATTTACTAGTTTACAAAATATTCTATTTCATCAAAAAGTCAATTCATTCTTTTAAATCTTTTAGCAAGAGAATATGATATTCATAAAATGTAAAAAAATAATTTCTAGTGCTATCTTCTCATTCATAGAATATTACAAGAGCTTAATAATAGATGGTGTTGTTTAAAATATATTAATGCAGTTTTCCTTTAAACAGATCTTACTATAAATGTTGTACATGGGAACACTGTGGCTTTTAAATATGATAAATTTCTAGTACTTTAAGTTGTAGTATGTAGAATATAATTTTTATCTTTATCAATGTCTGTCTATAATGTCAAAATATGTTCATAATATTTAAATGGACATTATTTAGATACCTAACACTCTTTATCAATGTTAAGAATGTGTACTGGATGACTGTTATAATCTTATGCATAATGCTTATTGAATAAATGTGAATGTGATGTTTAATATACACTTACCTTTTCCTTTACATTTTCGAATGAGCTGGGGCTAACCACACTGAAGCACACAAGGAAAACATCTGTTTGTGGATAACTGAGAGGTCTCAGTCTGTCATAATCTTCCTGACCTGTTGAAAATTTACCACAATTACTATCTTCGTAACTTACTTGTTGGTTATACTTATATTACTTGTAGAAGGAAGCTTTTAACAAATAGTGCTAAACAAATGTGTCACAGGTAATTAAGTAATATAGATTAAAACAAAGTATGTTAAAAGTATATACATGCCTGCAGTATCAAAGAGACCCAGAGTATAAGGCTCTCCACCAATCATGACAGTCACAGCATAGTTGTCAAACACTGTAGGTACATATTCTGATGGAAATTTGTTAGTAGTGTAGCTGATTAACAGACAAGTTTTACCAACTGCACCATCACCCACAACAACACACTTTATGGTCTGCATCTTCAATTGAACTTATTTTCTTCTCAAAAATTTGTTTCTAGACTTTAACTAATTGCAATGACTCAATTAGTCATTTGACATGTGTCTCATAGCAACCCAAACAGTTGTGTAGTTCTGAAAAATATTGCAAACAATAAATTAATGTACATAAAACAATTAATATATGTTAAATCAGAGTACATAGGTATAATTTCAGAAAACAATTGCTATGCAAAATGCAATGCAAGCCAGCAGTCAATTTACAATATGAGATCAATAAACTCTTCAGACTTTTCAGGCTATGGAATGATAAATGTTTGTGAATTACAGCAATTAGACCCTCATGAAAGTATTTATTGACATTGAGATGATGTATGAACTCAGCTATTAAAACAATATATATATATATATTATATTTCACTTTTTTTTGCTAATTCCAACTGTATTTATGTCGATGAGATTGCGATTCACAATTATATTGAAAAATATATAACACAGCTCTGAACTGATTAATATATTCAATAACTCAACACTCACTGAACATCAAAGTAGGAAGGTTACGACTTAATATGTATGTCCAAAATAGTCCTGTGTGTATGAATGCACGGCACTGCAAAAAAGTTGTACCTCTAGAGTTAGGGCTCGTTCTATCAAATGAATCTCATTTAAGTCACCAGTTTCTAAGTTGATTAACAAGCCTTTAAAAATTGATAGCCACATCAAAATCAATAGTAGCTTTTTTAAACTGTGTCGAAAAGTAAAGACAGCGCAATTATTACCACAAAATTTTGTATATTGATAGACATATCAAAAATTAAACAAAAGTTGTAAACAAAACACATAAATATTGCATTAATTTTCCATATACAAGCAGCAAAGCAAATATACATACACATAGTAAAAAACCATGATATATCATTAAGTAGTAATGCAAATTATAATTGTTGTTTGTATTATCATCTTAAAAATGGTATATTGTCCAGAGAAGCAAATCATAAAACAACTACCCTGCATGGCATTTAATATAAAAATAAACTATTAATATATAAAAATTAATGGCCAACTAAAACCAGAGAAAACTAATGCAGTCATCACCATGCATTTTTTTTTCTGGGATAATTATTATTGTAAATACATTTATTAAAATATATGAATTTCATAATAACTTTTTTTTTACATAAAATAAGTATGACTATAAAAATATATAAAAATACTACTGTTTCACACAACTTTTCTATTTATAATACTTAGAAATAGTATTAATGAGATACAAATTAATGTATAGAGACAACTTTCAAACTTTTTATATAGATTTTTTCACTTAGTTATAAAAAAAAAAAAAAACAAAAATACTGCACCACTATAACCTGTTTGATTTAATAATTCTACTGGAATATCAGATAAAAAAAATTAAAATCATGATAAATCCTTTAAAAGTTTTTTACAAATTCATCTAAATATTAAATTTTCTATTCACAGTTCTATTTAATGCAGTGTAGATCACATTCCTTGGTATTCAGTACTCAGCCAATATTTTTATACTTCTGTTAGGCTTTAAGGTAAATCTCTAATAATTTTACTGTATATTCTACCAACTTGCAAATAAGCAGACAGACCATGTAATGTGATTATCAATGCCCATGCACATTGGCAATACCAAGAATGTCACTAACTTCTTACTAGCCCAAAAGGAAGTAATAATTAATTCCACTTAGTGTCTGCGTCTCCAACCCTTCAATAGAAATATTTTAGTTTTGAAATTGTAGTATAGAAAATAACAAGGCAGATGCAAATCCCTACTACCATACATGATCAGCTGTAAGATTAAACCAGGTAGACTCAGATTGTAACGAAACATAATTTGTTACATAATTATTCAATTTTAATTGAATTAGGATGATACCCTTGAACCTTAAACTACTTTGGTAAAATACTATTTAGTGTTACATACTTTAAAAGAATTTTTATTATCATTAAAGTCAACTTTCAATGACAAGCAATTTGTGGTATCATTATGGATAATAATTATTTGAATAATTTTTGACAATATATAAAGAAGAAAAATTTCAAGAGAGACCTAAATACTTTCTCTCTTTTTGCTATAATTCTCTAATGTCAATTTTTTTATACCAATAAAATCTATTAAGGTTAGAAATATATTTATTCCTCTTACTAAACTTTTTTTTTGTTCCATGGTATAGGAATTTATAAATATAAATAATTTATGTTTATAGGCTGTTTTAAACTCATTTATTTATTAATAAATTTTTTACATCTTTCAGACTAAGTAGAAAATACTACTTGACAAGAAATCCACCCATTTTGAGTAATCATCTAATATTATAAGCAAAAGTAAAAAATGGATAATAAGACCTACCATTTTCTTTTAAAATGTTAACAACATTGGTGTGATAAACAATATTTAGCACTCAAATAAATAATTGCCTTGTAAGATTAATAAACAATATAACATATATTAATATAAATTGACTAAAATACACAGTATTTTTACAAAGCTCAATCCCTATTTTAATAGAATCACATTCACATTAAACCTGAATTATAATATAATAATTTATAAATATATATTTATTGTGAGTATAGAATGGATAGAAGTTCATGCAGATTAATATGTATGTAAATGTAATGACAATGATACCTACAACTCACATTAGTCATTTTTGTATGCATAGATACAGTACTAGTATTCAAAAGACTAAGTAAAGCAGGTAACGCACAGCAACATAGATAACAGTCATACTATATTTTCTGAACTAAACGAAAGAGGACAATGACCCTAATGAATGCCATGTAAATAGAACAGTGAGTGAGTGAACAGTTCCAATAGATGTAAGTGTGAAAATAAAACAATAAATAACGATATCCGTTTGTTTAGAATAACATGTTCTTTAATCTGGTGATCGCCATTTGTCATGGCCATGCCTTCTCGGCTACTAACTGGCAGGTCACAACCAAAACTTCAGACCGTTACTTATATAGAGCTATCTACACTACTCTGTAGTTATATTTCATGATAATATGCATGTCTTTGAACAAATTTTCCGTAGCACAGCTTTCACATAATGCAAACTTACATTCTATAAAAGATATATATTTGTAGAAACATTTTTTTTTTACATAATCACGTCACAATACACTTTGACGTCCATTTTGTGTCGAGTTCAATCACTATGTATGGTGTTCAGGAATACATACTAAATAATGATCACCAATTGAAATCTACTTACCTTCCACAATATTGAAACAAAACACAAACTAAAAATTTTGCTTTAAACACTTGAAATACAGCTAGAAAATTACAAAATGCAAGAGATGGGTTGGGTCCTTGACGGTGACGCCATTAATTGATCATAGATAGAGGTAACAACTTTTTTTCATTCGGACAATTAATAATCTGTGATTTTAAGTCAATTTACATTTTACACCAAATATTATTATTGTGTCGAACTTGACTTCCAACTTAAGCAGTAAAATTAACTTTTTTCAATAATTATGATTAGGTACATACATTATCATCTTAAGAGCTCAAGACCGCTACACGGCTGTCCCATTTCAAAACCTAGTATGGGACATTTTTTATAAAAATCGTTTTATTGCATAATCTTGTTAACCTAGGAAGTCACTACCAAATACAAAAACACCAACAAACTAACATGAAAGCAGATATATTAAAAACCTAACCTAACCTAATTATCTTGTGTCAATTATTAAAGTTAGTAAGGGACCTAAAGTATGTAATATACATATATATTAAAATTTTGTTAGTACTGCGTTTTCATTATTTAGTATTTTATAAAACCAATAGCTATTTTTTTTACCTAAAATGAATACTTTTCATAGGCTGACCTTTTTCACGTTTATGCGCTCTCCTGTAAAATTTCGCTTTAAGTCCTTACTAGGTTTTGAAATGGGACAGCCGTACTGCCAACCATCATCATAAAGCAAGGTATTCATCAAAACAGTGTATGAAAATAATATAACTGGAAGTTATAAATCAATGTCGTTGATGTTATCTGAATGTCCCTTGCAACGATTTCAATAGAAATATACAATAATATAAACTTAAGTACAGTAATGTTACGCTATACATATGCATTAAATATGTATTAATTTATTGCTACGAATTTTTTACTGCCCGTTTACATAACTATTTAAATATTTTAAACTAATCTGTTGTACTTAGATTAAATAGGACAAAAGATAAAGGGTAGACATTATGCATGAGATATCATTCTCTCAACATTTAGTACAAAATACTCGGAAGGTTTTACGTTTAGGCGTCTGTATTATAATGAATTTCTTACCAATAAAGCATAGTGATGAATAGTCAATATTTATTGTTAACATACATAACAACTGGTCTCATAAAAGACCATTGAATTTATTCTGTGTGAAATATATCCATTTTACGTGTTTTAAATTAAAACAATTGATTACTAGTTACTACTTACTCTGTGATAAAATATGTGACGATACTGCTACCTAATAGCAATCTGCCTAACTCAATTAATAAACATAAAGAGTATATAGTATTATGTGTACAACCAGTTGACTATACTCTGTAGGCTGTCTGTTTATTGGCCAGGCTGTATGTATTCATTTTCTTTCCACATACCGATTCGGTAGCTCGGTAAAAAAAATAGTGTTCTTTATTCAAGTGGGAAAATTATTTGAAAACTCATGTTCAATCCCGGGCAAGATAAAGATTCATATAAAGTTTCGGCAAAAAATCCTCCTTTGAGTATAATTACTCGCGAATTAAGTAGAAGTCGCAAAATGCCTCTGCTTGGAGAAGAATTTCCTGATTTTACTGCTAACAGTTCCGCCGGCGAAATAAATTTCCACGATTGGCTCGGAAACTCGTAAGTATCGTTTTATTTTAGAATTATTAGATTATTAGACAAGATTTAGTTGTATTTTTGGAACGTGTTTATAATTTGTTATGATATGATAAATTTATGCAAAATATGTTATATAAATATATAGTAACAATTATTTTTTTGCTGATTTGCGCCATAGTATAGAATGGTTTTAGAAGTATTCCACAAGGACGTTGTTTTTAATACAATCTTTAGATTTGTTTTTTGGTATTTACTTACATAAGTTAAAGTCTAATAAAAATCCTGCCAAGTGGTATGTTGTAAAATATTAATAATTAAATATTTACAATTAATTAATAATCGATGACAAATTTCATAACATTACTGGTGGTTGAGATGTAAAGATCGTGCCCCCTTTTTATCTAGTTATTATGTTAAGATGTAAATATTGGTATGGGTAATATATCAGCAGTGGTAAAATATGTACTAACTCCATATAAAAGATTTCCATTTTTTTCAAATTTGATCTTACATATGGAACTACCACTTATAAAAGTCCATGAGATGATAATCTGAAAAGTAAATCATGTCATGTTTGTCTATTGCTTTTACAATGAAATTGTAATAAACATCAACATGCTTCATTCTTCAAAATAGTCATTAGATTTCTGGCAAAAGCCATTGCTGATTAAACAGTGGAAAAATAAACCTTAAACTTTAGGTGTGCCTCTGATTTGTTATGAATACTATAATTACTATTTTGTGATAATTTAACTTTATTTACAGATCCCTTAATTCATTTTGATGTTTTAATATTTACCATATTCTTTACCTACAAGCTGTATTAAATTATGTCACTTAAAGGCTTCAATAAGTGAATTACACATCAGTTTTGAAACCTTACTGTAAAAATGAACATCAAGCTCTATAAAATAATGCAGAACCTTTTGAGAATTTGTTGTTTCACAATTGTGTGTAACACTTTTCTGCATATATGTATTTAAATTTTTTCATTTAGATACTAAAATATTATAAATATATTGACAGGATGATATATTTTGGTTAGTACACCTGTTTCTGTAAATTTTTCCTGTAAATTGTCAGGTGATTCTAATTTAGATATAGCTGTAATTGCTTCTTAATGTCAGCTGATTTACCCCACATTAGGATACCATAAGTCATTAAGACTACAAAAATAGGCAATATGAACAAGTCTAGCTGTCTCTCCGTCCATAAACTGTCTTCTTCTTCTTCTTCTAATAGCATAACTTATTATTTACTTATTTACTTTACCTGCGAGAACCGATATATAGGTGCCTTATTATGTTTTGTTTCATAGTTAATATTTCATTAATTAAATTTATGATATCTCTGCACATTTGGTAATGAAAATTCTACACACTTCGTTTTTTAGCATTCAGAATGAAATTATTTTTAGTAAAAAAATTATACATGGGACAAAACACTGTTTACATCGTTGATTTTTTTTTCTTATAGTCTTTAATATTAAAGATGATGTATCATCAGTAAACAGTACAATGTCCACATAATCGTTAATGAAATATGGCAAATCATTAATATAGACTACAAAATGGAAAGGACCAAAATTGGGTCCTGTGATACACCCATCACAGATGATCACGATCATTTGGCATCATTCATGATAACACATAACACATATCCTATCCTTTAAATAGGACGCTATCAAATTGAGTGTAGTGTACTTAGCGCCATAATAACCAAGCTTAAGAAGTAGTGTTTCGTGCTGAACACAATCAAACACTTTAGACAAATTAAGAATTACATCTATAGCACTCTGTAAAGCCTCTCAGGCCTCAAAGATGTGTTTTAGAAGCCTAGCACTTGCATCAGTTGTATCTAGATCTTTAGTAAAGATAAATAATCTTTTTAACACAAACAGTATACAGTCGAGATAACCGGACAACCATTGAAGATCAACCAACATTTGTTTTACATATTCTGGTTTCAAATAATTTGCATTATTTACTCAGTACAAGAGTACTCAGATGTACTCAGAACATGGTATAGAAATTTATCCAAAAGCGACGAAACAATTTCTGCAATGATGTATCATTTTGTGTAAAAATATCAAATCTGAAATCTCGGCGCATGCATATTCGGTCAAAATTAAAGAGACTTGTTTTATCTGTGTAAGATTTTATCGTTGTTGATGTTTGGAGAGAGTATGTTAGGCTGCGCAGAACTTTTGAGGCTTTTGATGCTATTTTCTAGTATCTAGTTGGTAGGAATCCACACAGTATTACAATCAGGGTTCGAGGATATATATCAATGGATATATATCGGATATATATATATCGAATATATATCATGATATATATCAAATGTTTTTTTTATGATACATATCAAACTTTATATAATTGAGTAATTTTTGGCGTTTGTTTCTGTATTTCTACTTCCCAAATGTAGATAGCGCTGGAGTAGAGTTAAAACATACTCCCTAATAGTAAGTTCTAATCCATAAATGGCAACACTTCTGCCGGTATTAATGGCGCCTATCGTGTCAGAAAAAAATGTTTTTTAGTTTTATAGGTATATGTTTTTTAGTTGATTTTGCGTGATCTAGAAGAAGATTTTATGTTTTGGTTTCATTTGTCTGATTTTAAGTACCTAAATAAATAACACATTAAAAACATGTTAGTATTCTTTTTAAATAATTTATTATGTTTATGTAATACATATGTAAACAGTATACATAAATAATACAATAAAATAATAATGTGGCTTTCATACAAAATGAATATATATCTAACTTTTGATACATATCAGATATATATCATAAGTATTCGATATTTTGATATTTATAATAAATATCGGATATTTTCGAACCCTGATTACAATACTCTGGCTTACTTCTCACATAACTATTGTAAAGCTGTAAAATGTTTTCTAGAATATTTTTTTTGTATAATTACATCAGTAAAGGCTTTTATAAAAACTTTTTTTTAAAGTATGACAAACCAAACTGGATTGTTAATTTTGGATCAAAAATCTTCACTACTACTCAAATTCTTCACTGTAACAAGGATTAAACTGATCTAAGTAATTTTCTGTATGTATACACTATCTGAGATTTCTGAAATTCATGTTGTGTATATTGCCAGATATAATCACAGATTATATAAAACTATTAAAATTTTCAAATATAATATTTTGTATTTTCATAGCCTTTCAATAGATGGTAATCTTCATATGTAATCTAGTTGAATACATCTGATTATAGTAGGTATATCACTACAATTTTAATTCCTGTCCTGGCATCACAACTTAATATAAATACCAGTAAAACAACTACATTTGACTACTTAACTCCAAATTGTTTTTCTCTCATGTTCCATCTCTAATTTATACTTAACATTTAGCACAACCAATTTATAATTCCATGATGTATGCACCCATTCAAACCTATATTATCTGTTTTATTTATACTTACTAATATTATAAAGACAGTGTGAATTTTGTGAATGTAGGTTTATGTAAAAAGTAATCTCTGAAACCACAGCACCTATTTGAAAAAAAATTTTACCATTTCAAAGGTACATTATTCTAGGGGAACATATCAAGTGTATATGTATAATAATTTATTTATTTAACTCAAACGAAGTTGAGGAAAGTCACTAGTATTTATAAGTGTTTCTAACATATTATTTGGGGTAACAAACTAAGTTAATTAAATATCCTAAAGTACAAATTAAAGAAAAATGCATATGCAATAAATGCTAACCACTGTATGAAAAAACTTCCAAATATATATTTAAACAGATGTTAATCGTGAAATTTTATTAAATTACTGTTTATATAATTAAAAAATCATTTTAATGGTAAATTTGAATTATTGAATTCAGTTCTGTCTACTTTTGTTTGGTCTTTTATTTTAGGGTATTTAAAATTATATAATGTTATGTATCATTGGAAATAGTGAGACACTTGTTTGGGGGCCATTATGAATTGGGAACAGAGCAATTATTGCTGACAGTGGTAATAGTAGGTAATATGTGGCCGTATAATAATGGTAATAGGTGGCCGTATGATATAGTAAGAATGTAAATGGTTCATACATAATTCATAATTTTATAATACATGTTAAGTTATCAAATATTCATAATACATGTTAAGTTATCAAATAGTCATTCTGCATTGTTATTCTTAAAGGCATTCAGGTAATGAATAACAAAAGATTTACAATGTCCATCATTTTTCACACAGCTTTGGTTCCCTCGATATCTGTATGGTTTTATTGTCTATTGTTACACTGACTATTATGACAGATCGATATTAAAATAACCAGGTTATTTTAATTATAATCTGATTAGTCCTTTAGTTTTTGTAACCTCATTCAAGGTAAATAAATATAGCTTTGTCTCATAAAAATGAGAAAGTTACAAACGAGTTTTTTCAATGGAAATAAATCGGTTATCGATGCATTTTTACAATTTTATGAGATCGTAAAACATTCTAGGTATGGCAATAATTTTTTTTTGAGAGCGATTTTGGCGGCCTCTCCAATTTTATCATACCGAGACAATGTCTGAATTCCGAATCAATTAAAGAAGGGACTGGAAACTATTGCGGGCGATGGACAGTTTTCAGTTGCAGCCCTTCAAATTTGGTAACTCTCTATTATTCAATGTCTGTACAAACATGGTCCTGAACCAACAGAACGAGAATAATCCATCAACCTCTGTTGTTTAACGTTGAGATTTTCTATCAGTGTTTGCAATTACATTTTCACATATCGACAGCGATTGTCTGGTCGGATTGAAGTAGATACGGTACATAGTTCCAACACAGTTTCAACAAACACTCACCATTATTATCTTCTTCAGTTAAGTTTAGCTTGGGTCTATTTTTGGCCGATCCTCAAGAGTTCTGTCATTGAGATAAAGAAATGAATAACCAATTTAAGAAACTGAAAATTTGTTAAATTTAATGTTGCCTGTTCCGAACTTCGGCAGTTTCATAGGAACTAATACTGTTCTTCTGCCTGGCATTAGTTTCTGGCTAAGATTTATTATCTCATGGCAATAGAATCTTAAAAGGTTATCTACGATAAAAAAAAAGTACTTCGATCTTTTTATATTGGTTAATTTGTAAAAAATACAGTCAATTGGTCTGTTTTTAGTTATTATTTTTATATACTAATTTAAGGTCCACTTCAGTTCAAGTTATTCTATTATTGGCACTAACAAATGGAATGGTAGTTGATTTATCAGTGTATTGAGCATAGCCGAATGTACCTCGTTATTATTAAAAAAATTCTTACCTACGTTGTATTGAATGAGCTGGGTTTTATAAAAAAATTACCACTTATCGGGTTATAATATAATAAGAGATTTTAATACGCAAATCACAATTCGAAAATATTCCTGAATGAATAGAAAGTGCTCTTAATAGGTATAGAATACATCGTATTAATATAATGTATAGGTATCCCATTACTTGACAAGATGAGTTACTTGACTTAAATTGCACAATATTATACAATATACAATAACTCTAACAATAAAATAATTATACAATAACTCACTTCTTCCTGTTCTACTTGTGATTTTCTTTACATCAATCAATCTGGATCAATCTTCCACTTAATCGTAATAGAAATGATCTTGAAGATCTTGGCAGAAGCATTTTCGCAATTTTCATTATGCATAAGGCTACCGGATGTTCATATTCAATTTAGAGGACGTCGTGCAGAGATCTGTGTCGGGTCTTTGTAATCAAATCAAAATTGGTGACGCGCGAGCAGTAATCTGCACCCATTAACGTCTAAGTAGGATATCCTTGCATCGAGTTTTACAGAAACTAGGCTCATGCACATAATAGTGCGTTTGTAGGGGTCATCTCTTGGAATATTTCCATTACCAGATATTATTATATTAGTATTTCTTTTCATTGTCGTTAACGATCGCTAAATTTAAGTTATTTTCAATTATTTATATACAGGTAAAGTTTGATCCCGATGTAAATGCGTATATTGAGAAATCGTAAATAGGAAAGCGAAACTAGAAGTTAATTAAATGTTAGTCGCGATCTTTAAATTCATCTCGACTTTTTAAAATTACTTGATATTTAAATTATTTACATTTAATGGAACACATTTTACATGTTTCAGGTGGGGCGTACTGTTTTCTCATCCGGCTGACTTTACTCCTGTCTGCACCACGGAGCTAGCTCGAGTGCTCAAGTTGATGCCGGAGTTCAAGAAACGCAATGTGAAAGTTGCTGCTTTGTCTATTGACAACGTTGAGTCTCACACCCGTTGGACTGAAGACATCAAATCCTATGCAGGTGCATGTTGCTTATATTATAACTGTCTTACAGCCTTGCACTTAAACACTTCAACCCAAACTGATTTAACGGATTTCACGGTTAATGGAATTTGAAATTATTTATTCGATGGTAGTTTATTTACAAATACTTTTTGAAAGTTAAATATTCCATTGCTTCATAATGTCACAACGATGGGCAGTCTAATAAGAAGGGCCAAGGGACTCTTAAGGAGTTTGTTTTTTCTCAAAGTTATAGGGAAAATTTTACTAAATTCATATACTACCTTTAATGCGATGTCGATTTTTTTACAATTTTTCGTCATAAAAGTCCTTTTGACATGATTTGTGGATTCACATTATCTCAGTTCAGTCAATTCTGATAGAATTAATTGTATGGAAATTAAATAAGATTTTATTTGAAGTTTGTTGTTACAAACACTTTCCGAAAGTCAAACTAAGCCATCGCTTTAACAAATCTTTACCGTGAGTGATCCCGGAAGACGAAGCGGCAACTTAAAAACTTACAAGAGTTTTTATTTTTCTACTCACAGTTCCAGTATGCACTTACTCCTACTTAAGACTATAATTCATGTCCAAGCAGTCTTGTCTTTAAAACAATCGTCTAGTTCGTAATACCACCTTTCTTCATAAGAATGATTTTGATGTGAGTTTTTAACTTTCATGGCATTTCTGTCAATTGTCAGAGAATTTTATTTAAAAATTTTACACATCTACCCATGGATCAGCTCTTAGTTTTACTGACTGAAATTTTGTATAACCAGGTTTACTTTCTTTATTATGTAAATAGTTGACAAACGAGTAGACAAACCACCTGATGATAAGTAGTCACTGTCGCCCAAGGACATTAGTAACATCAAAGGTATCATTAATGCGTTGTCGGCCAAGAAAGAAAGTATTGCCTCTCAAACCCCCAGTCGAAACACGACGAGTCGTTTGACGGCCGACTTAAGCAGGAGGATGGTAGTTAGTCAGACAGACTTCACTTATTCTTAGTATTTTTAACGTACATACATAATATTATCTAAAATGTATTATGACAACAGTTAATATATTGATTTGTTTAAAAAGATCTTTAAGTAGTTTTTTCTGTAATGTAAAATTGAGTCAATATAAGTAGCTGAACCCCACAAAAATAGACAATAAGACATTACACTGAATATAGTTAAAATAAACTAGTCTTGCTGTTTCTACGTCAGTTAAGTGCCTTAATTTCTTAACAGCCTAAGCAATAAAACAAAAGACTACCTGATAAGGTTTCAATATGAAGACTCCATTGTAACAGACAGTTTAAAACATTGTTTGTTGTTGTTAAAATTTAGTTGAATGTACAAGTTCTAACACTTTCTTATTTATAGCAATTTGATTTATTCATAGCATTTTAATTTGGAACCTGTCTTACATTTGGTAAGATGAATTTAATACATGTTGTTTTTTTAGCTTTTAACATTCGACTATAACCGACTAGGCTGTTGTACGTCCCAAAATCTATTTTTCATATCATCACGTTATACTATATGCAAGGAATTTTTAATACTCGCAAAATAGTGTAGTCTTTCAAATATGCTTTCATTTCTAATCAACCTATTTTTGCTTTTCAAGTTACTGAAAATCTAGACAACACAACAACAAACAGTAAAAAAATTGTAACAAGTGTTAATTAAAATTTTATTATAATTATGTATAGATGTATAATCAAATGCGTTGTTACTAGTCGTTCCACATCGTTTTACCTGAAAGGGATAACGTTTTGGATGGTGGACCAGGCCAACAAAAGTAGCAAGCCAAAAGTGTATATTCCTTACACAGTAAAGAATTACTTAGGCATTGCTTCCAAAGCTAGACGACCAAATAGCATAGCATAGATTCCTCCGTCATTGAACTTGAGATTTCTTAACGGTCCATACTTACAACAGAGGTGTAATCTATATGTATAAAATTTACGACATTTATCATATCTTAACCTACTGTGGTTATAAGCGCCTGTGACGACAATTACCTGTGAACCACTTTTTGATATTTCAGGCTACACGGCTGATGGGTTTCCATTTCCCATCATATCCGACAAGGATCGGATTCTGTCATTTAGATTCGGCATGCTGGACAGGGATGAATTGGACTCGGACGACATGCCTTTGACTGCTCGTGCGGTGTTCATCATAGATCCCAACAAGAAGTTTAGATTGAGCATCTTGTATCCTGCTACGACTGGTAGGAACTTTGAGTAAGTACCCAAATTAGTTGCCAAGGTAGTTAGTAACTAATTGCAAAAGGTGTTTGGTCGTCTAGGATATGTATAAAAAGCTGCTGGTTTGAAGGTCTTAACTTGATCACTTTTGTCCAAATGATACATATATATATTCAATATATATGTATATTGAAATTTTATCTAATCAAAACTATATGCTACACGTATCAAGTTTTGCCTCGTTTATTTAGTGTATTAGTTATTACATGTCTCGTGATACTTTGTTTCAATAAAAAAAAACACGTTTCAGTGAAATTCTCCGCGTGATCGATTCACTGCAGCTCACCGACAAAGCAGAAGTGGCCACGCCAGTGGACTGGCAGGTTAGTTATTAGCCATTCCTAAATGTAAAGTATAACCTATAATAGGTATGATTATTAAAGAAGATGCAACAAAAGCAAAAACTTTACTGTAATAAGGATTTGACTTTATTAAATAAACATAACATATAAATTTGCAGCAAAACGCAAAAAGCTAATTTTCACTAGTAAAATTAAAAAAGAACTAAGTACAGTACGCTATGTTATTCATAGTTCTCGGCAATTTTCGTATTTTCAAATGCATCCGAATGAAAATTTCTACGTTTTAGAAATGTAATAATTGTACCTGTAAAAAATTTAAATTTTGGACGTATTTGTTGGATTTATATTGATCGACGATTACGAGAAACGGGAACTCGGTGTGGTAAAAACCCTTCCGAAAGATCGGGTTAGAAAGCCATACTTCCTTCTTAAATGATGAAACTGACGTTGCTAGACAGATGTTGGGTGGCAATGAATTCCAGAGTTTAACGGCGTGTACCGAGAAGGAGTGGGAGTAGGATAGGGTTTTGAGGCGGAGATAGTTTAAAAAGGATTTAATGTGACATCTGCATGGTGCAGCAGAGGGGCGACCATAGGTTGCGAAGATACGATGGTTAGGATGGATTTTTCAGGATATTGAAAAGGAACCAAAGCATTCGAGTATTCCTGCGAACGCGAATAGGAAGCCACTTGAAACTCTACAAGTGTAAAAGAAACGATCGACAGTCCCGACCACTTTTACCGGTGACACATTTGGCAATTTATGATTTTGAAACATACACACACATACACTACCGGTCAAAAGTTTGAGACCACTAATAAAAGATTTATTAGTAAATATTCTTAAAATATTGGTGATAAAAAGTAATCTGCACACCTGCATATTCTATTGTTTTTAAAGATTGCCTAAAAGCTAATTCTTTTGTATATAAGCCAAGGAAAGGGCCATAAACCAGCATTGTTTCCAAACTGCAATGTGAGCCGAAGAAGAGCTAGTCCGATAATCGATTGTAAAAATTTTATTACCTCATTACCGCAGCTGACACTTCGTTTTTTTTTACATCATCTTACAATGCGATTGTTCTATATTTTTAAAACATGTATTTAAGTTTATTTTAACCCGATATATTCATGGGAGACCAAGAGCTACGACTTCTAGTGAAGACAAATTTATTGTGGTAACCAGCAAGCTAAACAGACGCCTAACAGCCCCAGAAATCCGCGTTGAAGTCAACAAATCTCGGGAAAAACCTGTGTCAGTGTCTACAGTGAAAAGACGATTGCGAGACGCCAAGTTGTATGG
>PDGT01000018.1:1150208-1267227 GCA_003671415.1 Megathymus violae | reverse complement strand
CTGCCTCGCACCTCGCCTCCCGCATCCCCGTCTCCGGCACCCCCGCCCGCGCCCTCACCCGCGCCGCGTCTTCCCCAAAGGAATTTTACCCTTTCATCTCGAACATCTGTACGAAACAGGTCAGTACTTCACTTAAGCTTATTATGAGTTAGGATTCGTTCATGAAAGAAGCTAATTAACATGTGTTATTCATATACAATTGTTTGTATTATTCTAAATAATCGAATTAAAATTGTTTCTACATCAAGCAACTCTGAGACCTCATTTTTGTTTGACATTAAAAGTTTGAAATTATCATGTAGAAACTGATTTATTGAGATCGTGAGTGATAAGAAAAGTTAAAAAAATAATAAAGCATACTTTAAATTAATATAAAATAGAAAACGGATAAACCTGATATCAAGTGTCTCTGCGGCTTAGCGACAGTTCGTATAACGAAATCAGTTCTACAAAACTCGAGGTGGATAAGATTCAGTAAATTATTAAGTTTAAAGTCTATAGGTTCTAACTCTGGAGAATAAACAGATGATGAGAAAATGATATCTAAAGCATAATGACCTTTCCCTACTAATGTTATATATATTACACTGAATTTAAATCGTTTTTATCTCAAACTTTCATACACAGTAAATTATGCACATGGCTTTTATGTGACACAATTTAATGTGCCTGCTTATTACATCTAATAACGGCATGATCTTGATACATTATGGTGATATATTATTTAATTAATGATCTGGTCAACAAGTTTTGTGACTTGATTAATAACATTTAATGAAATCCTTGATTACATTGCTATATGATAAAATTACGTTGCTATTGGTAGCTAAGTGTATTAATTGTCGTCACCGAAGAACGATGTAGTGTATTTAAAAAATTAAATACTAATTCAAGATGCGCTACTTCAACTGAAAAATACAAATAGTCTTTACTTTTCTATTTTAAATATTGAAATGAAATGAAATAATATTTTATTTGAAGTTGGTTTTTACAAACACTTCTCGAACGTCAAACTACGCATTCGCTTCAACAAATCCCTACCGTGAGTGGTCTCAGAAGAAGAAGCGGCAAGATCTCCCGAGGAGTTTTTTTTCCTACTCACAGTTACAGAACGCACTTATGGCTATAAACTGGCTAAATATTAAACTCATGTCCAAACAGTCTTATCCTGAAAGTAATCATCTAGTTCGTAATAACCTTTCCGCATAAGAACGTCTTTGACGTGAGTTTTAAATTGGAATTGGAAAATTTTTATATATTTAAAGTAATAATTGGAATAATTAAAAGAATTGGAAGCAAAAACGTATTTTTAAGATTAATACTTTTTCATGTTTCATTTTCTTTATTTATTTAGATAAATTATTGAAACTTTTGCATTTGTATACAATGACACATTCATAATATATGTTAATTTTAAACTTGCATTTTTTATTTTACACCGGAATTTAATTCCACAGTTCTAATGATGCAAAATGTTAAACTTGAATAGGTGTATCTACTGATTTTGAATTAATTTTCATTTCCTTAGTTCTATGCTGTACTAATTACGTTTCCTGACGCAATACAAGCGGGGTGGCTAGCTCCATATAATATCTATCTATTAGTCTGGAAAGTTAATAAAATTATTTATTTAACAAATAGGAAATACTTATGAATCGTACTTATGTAGTAATAGTTCATGGTCTTACAAAATGTCTTTAGTGTCAGAACTTACGTTATCGAAACAAATACTTGAATTATTGATTTTATTTAATTGTGTATTTGTGTTCCAAATGTAATTATTCAATTAAAGCATATATGTATTTTGGCGGCAACCACCGTTTACGTTGGATTAGATGTCAACGAGCGCGGTGTGTACTTTTCAAATCATAGCCGCGTGACGTTGATCTCGATTGGTCATAACTATAGTGCTCGCGCTCTCTCGTACAACAAAAATATTATGCGCTAAAGTTACTTTCATTACATGTTTCATACGATCGCAACTTGTTTGCTCTACAGCAGTTAAGCTTTTGTGAACAAACTTGTCAAGTACAACAACTGTACTACATTTCTGCTATGGTAGACCTCGCTTTAAGCTTACGATCTATTTTTATATAAGCATTCAAATCCGGATCTTTGGTTATAATATATACTTGGATGCGATTTTGTTATTTTCCTCTATCCGTTGATGTTAATTATTCATCCACGACAGATTCAATGTAAAGTCAACGAACCGTTATGCTTCATTGCTTAATATATTCATATATTGTGTGTTAGCTGAACAGTATCGAGTTGGTAGATAGTCGTAATGCTAATGGAAAAATTTTGCATTTGTAAATTTTGCATAAAACTGTTGTTACAATAGTTATTGAAACGAATAATCAGTATTTCAATAAAATGTGAAGGATAACTCCAGTATGATATAACATTTCATTTTGCAAGAATCACAGACCTACTACACACAGGTCTATGGCAAGAACATTGAATGGTTAAAGTCGAGGATATTAAAATAAGCTGGTTTTATGGATATTAAAGTTTAGAATCTTATAAAACATCAAACGTGATATCTGTTTAATATCAGATCTACGCCTAGGGTGCGGATCTAGATCTTTTTGTAGCCATTGTTTCTTATATTAATATATTAAAGAAAGGAAATAATTAACAGACAATTTAAACCGATTACTATGTTCCATAAAGTATTTTAAAAGTTACTTGAAAGTATTCTAAGCGTATGTATTGAATTACGACTCTCCCTGTTATATGCACTTTGCTTATTTTTCAATTAT
Source organism: Megathymus violae (assembly GCA_003671415.1). Lineage (NCBI taxonomy): Eukaryota > Metazoa > Arthropoda > Insecta > Lepidoptera > Hesperiidae > Megathymus > Megathymus violae. The sequence goes on along the minus strand of PDGT01000018.1, from coordinate 1,264,462 downwards.
TGTAGGGATGACATGTATTGGTATAACAAGGTAATCGTTAATATTCATTCACAATTTTAAATGATTCCCTTTTATTAAAATGTAAGAATATAATGTAATTCTTCGTCCAAATTTTCCACACGTTAATAAAAATGTATTGCGTAGTATAAAATATATAACTGCAAAAACTGATTTAGTGACTTTATAGATTTGGTTAATGGTTATAAATCATAAACGTGCAGTATACGTTAATAATAATTAAATTTTAGGCCGCACTTTTCACCGTGAGATGTGTTTATTTAAAACAAACACCGTGCGAGCTGGAATCGAGCGAGACGCGGATATGTACTCGTATAATGTGCATAGCTATTGTTCGTTATCCGTACAATACAAATCTAATTACTTACAATGACGTGCTGTGAAATCAAGAGCGGTGGAAGTGGCAACCGCATACCTTGCGCTTCTTACCGCTTTCCATTTGTGGATAGATGATGCTCTTACGGATACACGCGATTACAGGATTCCATCCCTATATAGCTGTTTTATACTTTTTTTTTCAATTTCCATGCATTTTTCTATGCATCTTCATATGTATAAATTTAATTACACAATTTAATTGCACGATTGCATTGATTGAATATTATTTATTTTGTCGAAACTATGGTTCCTAGCTGTTACCTAATTGTATCCGACATATGGCGTCATAAGATAAATATTGAAATATATCCTATATTATTAACCGAAATTATTCGTATTTATATTTTATCAATGCAGGACAAAGTACATATGCTTGGCCAGATAGTATTTTATAAATATAAAATATCACGAAATTTTTGTATACAATATTACGCTGCGGGCGCGAACATAAAAAATCATGGCTACCTTCATTTCCTTAAGTACAAGTCGGCAAGTAACCCGAACAGTCGATTGTACACGACAGATTTTTTGTATGGCACATTAATTTATTACTTCTTCACCATATCTACTTTTATTATAGTTATAATAAACGATTTGGACATGAAATCGCATAAATTACGATTAGTTAGATATTTGCCTGTAACTGTGCAAACTTGCAAGTATTGTTATTTACGTTAATACATAATACTAAAAGTTAAATACTTTTTAATAGTAACACATGTCCATTACGTTGAAACTGATTTATTTTTCTATGCCTACCTATGTCGGTTAGTATAGTACCGTCTGACGGATATAACTAATTTTACAATGATAATTTTATTAACATATTAATTACCTACCCATTCGCCCCTATTCTAAAATGCACTCAGTTCTACAGTGCAGATCGGGTCTAGAGGTGATGTTGAAACACCAGGCGAACCGGCGTGCGACTAAAGCGATTTTATTTACTTTCAAATTATTGTAATGAACTTATTGAATATGTTGTTAATTATAATTGAATGTTCAAGTTGCTCCATTACGTTGACACTAATTCGATTCTCTCTCGCCATACTAAAAATACACAATATGCATAACATTGAATGAATATAATATGTAACAATAAAATCGGTCACAAATGATATCCCCAAATTAATCACTTTCTTGACATGTTATTGGCAATTTTATCAACGGCTATTCAGGTATGAGCAGGTGGACGTCGAAGGCGTAGACTGCGCTTTAAACGAGATCAAGGTCACTTGTTGTTAATACTCTTGCTGTTCTAGTTAACGCTAATTACGGGTGCTAATGGCTATTAGTATCTACGCTCAATGATGTGCCGTAAACACTTCACACTCGTCGATACATCGGCATACCGCATTCGATTCGACTCCGAAGATAACTACGTAAATACTTTGAAACCTAAGACTGGACGTCGAGTTCTTTACTAATGAACGATGCGACCATATTTATCCATTGCAAAAAAACGCGTGCCATGAGCGCATCTTGTGTTTCGAAGGGACAGTCGACCGGCCAAGGACGCAAAGAGCGGCGAATGTGTGCCACACGCGTGAACCTTACTGCTGATGTATTCGTAAATACATAGACTAAAGGATCAATTTATTTGAGAGCATGCGGCATTTTCAAGTAAAGGCGTTTCCGTCGCACTAGCTAAGAGGCGAGCTACAAGTACACTTACTGTCTGTGTACTGTTTCGTCTAAATGTCAATGTCGACTTACGTTGGTACAGGAAGAGATTCTGGCCGATCGGTATCGTAATACAAAACGCTTGACTTATTATAAAGCAACTTATATATACGTGTATGTGTAACGAGGACGGAAGAGTAAGATACCGTGACAAGGATAGGTATACCGGAGTTTATTTCTGCTGTCCCATGTTCTGTTCAATAAAATTCGACTGCCAAAAAAATTTATTTCTCAGTCTATTAAGGTCCTAACAAGTAACCTTTATTATTTATTCAAATTTCAACTGCTAAGTGGCTACGCAATAAAAAATAGATCACATTTAATAAACGACTTTACCCGTATAAGTTGTGTATAACTTAAATTACACACTTAAGCATAAAATAAAACTATACCTAACTAGTTACATTTTGTAGTATTTAATTTGAATTACGGATGAGCAACTAGGTATGTAACATTTAAGTAGAGTTGCATAATTGAAGCCTTATAATTTAAGATATTTTGAACTTTACCGTGGCGGCTGTCCGCTTGCTCTGAAGGCTTCAGCGCGTGTAGGTAAGTGTCTACCAACAGATACAGTGCTAGATTATTGCAATTTAAATTACAAGGGCAAATAAGCTCATCGTTGTTACTCTTCATACAGATTGTCTTGCAGTGGATTGTAAAATGCGCGTAATAACTGATTTTCAAATTACTTCACCAGTTATTCAAATGTTGAGAGCAACAAGTTGCTATGTTTATTGAGAAATTTGCATTACCCCCTTTATTCAGCAAACCATGTGTAATTTTATAATTGATAATATTATAATTTGTACGAAGTTCCGGCTCTATACCATATACTCGTAGAGTACTTAGTACGGTCGAATGTCAAGAGTAAATATATGAATAGAAAATGTTTAGCGTCTATCATTCATCATATTTTTGCTGTTGTGTTATAAACAGTAAAGTAAAGTCTACAAATATATACAGGTAATTGTATATTGTGCATCATGAGTTTCCTGAGTGATATAACATATTGGTATTTATAGTTGTCATATTAGTAGAAAACCTACTAATATAATACTGTATTAAGTTATAAACATTTTATTATAATGAATGTGAAACTGATAGATTTGTTTCTCAAATAAAATGAAATAAATATATACACGTGAGTGAAAAAGAAAATAAAATATGTTTGACTGCTTAATTACATATGGACAACGATATGACGATATGGCTAAAACTATGATTGACAACGGTCTATTGTACATTTTTACACTTTGCTGTATTGAGATAAATAAATAAAAAAAATAAGATATAATAATAAGATATAATATTATTTATCTATAGATAAATAATCTGTACATTGAGTTTAAAAACATAGTAGTTCAAAAAAGGTATGAATAAAAAACTGAATAATATTATATTGATAGCAATGTACCCCAAGGTATTGTTGAGTCTCACGTAGGATTTTTTTTAGATGTTTACCTCCTTTGACTTTAGTATCCCTTTGTTACACTGGTGTGTAAAATTCGTACCTACTATACTTTGGTATATAAATATTATGTGATATTCGTAAGAACGAATGATATTCGTAAGTACCCTAGAATATTCTAGTACGGAACATACGTAACATTAAAGTGAAATATGTACATTTTACTGATAAATTATTATAATAAATGTAAGTAGCACCATAATAAAATTGTAACTGTTCTTTAAATATCTTTAGGTATTTTAATAAATATTTAGTGCGTGCTGTTGTACTACTCGTATTACAATTCCTAAAAAATATTTATCACGCAGTTGTTTCGAATATCATACTCACTGGAGAAACATACGAATATTCTAAATATTACAAATGTTATGTGTACGCATACTACAATCTTGATACCCTCAGACACATAGGCCAATGTACAAATTACTATGTAACTGAAACAAGATTTAATACATATATTAGCGTTCTAAAATGCGCTGTCAAAGTGAGTCGCATAAACGATAATCTAAATCTCAATCATTTGAAAATCGGTTTATTGGATAAAATGAGTTGAGCAACATAGCTTTAGATTGGAGCAGGTAGAGTTTACTTAACGTTGTTAGGGAGCCAAACTGTTTGAACTGTCACTTCATGAGTGCCGTTCGCCGGAGGCCGCAACAGTCTTAAGGCCTTTTGCGCATTCCATACTATTTATGTAGGTCTTGGCATTACCAGCATAGCGTTTGAGGGACTTAAGATTTGTAATACCGAGTGCTGGATTACTGATTATAGTAGTAATAGAAGCCATTCACAACGTTTTGAGATATGAGTCCTCTAAGAAATAAAGGAGTACCTACATAGCATTAAAGCAGCATATTATAGTCTGTCTTTTGATACTTACCTATATATAAATATAATAAGTTCGCTCGTTGTTTTAAGGTTTGCATATTAAAGGTTATATCTATACTAATAAATAAAATTGGAGTGTCTGTTTGTAATATTAAAATAACCGCTTTTTACTACATGCATATGAATGTATATACGGTACATATATCAAAATAACATTTTCCCAATTTTTGTCTGTCTGGCTGTCTGTTTGTTCCGGCTAATCTCTGAAAGGGCCCGACTGAATTTGACGGGACTTTCACTGGTAGGTAGCTGATGATATAACGAGTAACATAGGTTACTTTTATTTCTACTAAATTACTTTTTTGTTAAATTTCACGCGGACGAAGTCGCGGGCACAGCTAGTAAATTAAATAATTTTGAATTTGTACACAAGTCTGATACATGGTTATGAAATAACAAGAACAGATCGTGTAATACTTTGGATCTTTGAAAATGTTGTTTACTTTCTATAAAGATTGGTATTTTATCTAATAATATGGTTCTATTGTTAAAAAATTATAATCATAATAGGCTTTGACGTAAAATAAATGTAATAAAACAATCATTACTCTATGTGACTTATGTACCTTTCCATTTCTCTCTACTTTCTTCTCCGCATGTTTACTCTGTATCTATTTGCTTTGTTTAAATATGTTCGTCGCGGCTTCGGCCATTCTACAGTCGTAATTACAAATGTTTAACTGTATCCGCAACCTGCGGGTATAAGTCGATCGCCAAGGAGTAAGTATTTCGAGTGCGGTGGGCGCTGTTTACGCAATTTAACCCAATTGCAGGGCGGAAGGCTGTTTATGGTAATATAGCTTTGCTCTTTTCATTGAAACGTAACTATTGGAAGCTGGCGGTGGTCGCTATTTGAATGATCATTTTTGACGTAAACAGAATATGACGGTTTCATACGTTAATATAAATACACAACTCGCGTGCATGGTCGTTTTTTAGAAGCTCCATTGTCATGTGGCACTTGCTTTATGATTATATAATTTATTGATGATATAATTTTATGCCTCACAACAATTAATAATCTTAATTAATAGGTTACAATTACATAAAAATTGGGATGCTAAAACTAGTTACTGGAAACGTAAGAATTAATTGACAAAACGATAGCCATAATCTATGAGTTGCTAAATCATCCAAAATACTTTCAAATACTATATAGTGTATTGTATGGTTTTCCTCCTTATATATTTAAAGAAATATAATGCGAATAAAATTTAAATAATTTTCATTTAAAAATAAAAAAGTGTTTAATTTACATAATGTTAATATTACCTTATTATTATAGAAATTGTTCTTGAGTCAATTTCATTTTCATTGAAGAAAGTAACGTTGCGCTCGACTCAGAACAATCTTGTTTCATTATATGTATTTACTTTAATTTATAGGTACCAAAAACCGCCTACGGTGAAGACCGGACCGCGGACATGAAGTACACTACTATGCTAATTTACTACATAACAGTGGGACTGGCATTGCTTGCCCTGCCTGTCAAGTGCCAAGTGCCAGTCGATGTTTTCTAGTAGCTAAAACCGGAGACTGGCCATGTTACGAGTACATAGCGATTATCGATATTCGAAACACTTCTAATCTATCTCATTACTCGCGTTTGACATTAATTAATGATAAGTCTATTGAATTAATTTCGAGTGTACTCGTTACTTTATCAAAATTTTAGTAGATAATGAATCGTATTGTAAGTATAGGTAAGCGTCTATTGCCTGATTGCAATTCATTTTTATAAGCGTAAGGATTTTCATCCACTTGCTTCTAATAATATACAATGTTTACACATTTTACATACTTGTTATGTAAAAGACGTCATTTATCATAATTAGTTCAAAAATCGATCGTTTAATCCGAATTTGATACTAAGCATAAATCAAATACTTACTTGTTACTCAATTTGAAGTAGGAAGTAAATGACTGGTCAATGTCACAATTCGATGTCTGCGTTAACAATGATTTTGTACTCGTTATGAAACGTTTTGTATTATTTGTATCACATTTAAAATTGCTTTTAAAATTATTACCAAACGGTTGATTCGTATGAAATTTGAAACAACATGTAATCTTTTAGTAAAGAGAATAGTGATAATAATGAAACGATTAAATTAATATGAATTTATCATTAGCATGGTTGCATGTAACGGTCCTCGCAAAGCTCCGTGCGGCTTCACTCCGGTCGTTGCAAGCTCAAGTATCAGCGAACGAGTTAGATAACGATTAAGTAGTACAAGTTACAATGCGTTGATTTTATCAAACATCAGTTAAAGTAGGCAATGCCAATCAGTCGTTTAAATGGCAACTAATAAGTTTAACGACCATTCAAAATGTAATTTAATAATTGCTTCAATGCTAACTTTAAAGAACGAGATTTTTTCTAAGGGGCTAGCTAAAAGCATCAAATTTCTTTTTTTTTCCAGTCTTACCTACTATTGTATAGCGTCACGTATAGGTACATGTGTTATGGACTTATGGTCCATAACATATATCGCTGGTAAATGACCGTTAAAATTGAGTAACGAAGCGATGGGCGCGGTCGGAAATCAGGGGCCCTTTTTAAACAAAATATCTTGAGCTACCGTGTTTCAAATTGCATGTTAAGCTGTGAATTTCGTTTGTATAACTAGCTTTCAAATAAACTCGACGTTCGGTTAATCTTCGACGTATTACTTATATACTAAAAATAACAAATTTTATCCGTAATCAATAATACATTTATGATACCAAAATAATCACTTGAAAGTACCTATAATAATTTAAACGTGATTTATTAAAATGTATATGTGTTTTAAAGTAATCGCAACTCATGGGAGCATTTGATACTTAATCAATTTCGTCATCATCAAAATCATTAACGTCTAATGCATATTTTCTAAACTCACTCGAAACCCCGAGTCCACTGACGAAATCATGCGGAACATAATATCTGAAATTGCGTTCACCGTAAGGCGGTTACAACACTTACTACGCCTGTGTTTGACGAGATAAGACTGTATTCTGCTAAATCTTGCCTTAAAAATAATTAACTAGAATACCGATAATGTAAAATATTTATATGGCAACTTTTAGCATTTATACATATGAATGCAGTTACTCGTATATACAAATATGTTACATTGACGAAAATAAATCCGATGTGTCTTGTTTTCATCAAATAAGTTGTTACCTGTGGTGTATTGCAATCAATTATTTTTCTACAGACATTCAATATCGGCGCTGTCACATAAATCATAGGAGACTAATCATTGTTTGAGCCTTAGATAAGGTTGAAAAAAACTTGCGGGGATCAAATTACAAAACCAGCGACCTCCAAACATCAGATTACTATAAAACTTTTACTAACGTCGACCAAAAGCGGTGGCCGCTGAATAGAGGCTGGGTGAATGAATTATGTTGACGTCGTGTGAATAACGTTCGATTAAACAGCAAAAGTTGCACGTATCTTCAGTCGAAGACTGCTTAGTTTCTGACAAGATGAGATTCGTGTTGGGCAACACGACGTAATTATCAAGGCTTTTACTTTACTCCAGTAGATTTATGAACTGATCTGTTATTATTGGCTGACCACTTTGCCTATTTGTGTTACCGGGCCCCTCGGGTCTAGAACATAACGTCATCACTAAGAAATATTTAAAAATAATACTAGCTCGTTATCGCAAGTCAACCTACGTATTTCATTCATTTCCATGGTTAATGGGACACGCATTGCCTGAGTGTAAACGAGACTACAATGAATACGCGCTGTATTTAACATTTCACTTACACTAACTGAAAAAATACCATTTAAAATTTCAGGGCCCTCAATAGTTTTTTTTACTAAAACAATAATTTAAAATTGAATTGATAAAAATTTGTTTTATTCTAAAATTCTTTAAAGAAACTTGTGTTTATTACTAAATAAAATTGTATTAATTTTTGCAGAGATTAATAGTGACATTGTCAAAATTAATAACTATTAATAAGTAAATTAAAAAGTATAGTCATATGACATTTTCACAGGCGCACCAATATTCTAAAGTGTCAAGAGGAATGAACGCTGTATAAAATTTACCTAGTGATCCCCTAATAATAGTAATAAATACTCGCATAGAAATACCATACAACGTCGTAGCGCAGAAGCGTGCGTGGGTGACTATGTTTTCAATCTTCCGAAAACCTGGTGTTTTATGGTTTATTTACGTTGTCTTTATAAAGGGATTATAGCCGCATGATCTTCTTAAATAGCTGGCTATGACTCACTCCAAATAACATTGCTGCTTTGTTTTTGATGAGTCCATATACATAGTATATACGTCAAATCGGCTTAAGTCGTCACTGAAAATAAGACAAAAATTAGCTTTTTTATGTTTCCGTAAACTCCATGACATAGCGGGATCCTTAGATGGTCGGTAGCGTCTGTAGATATTGTAAAGACATTCTAATTGGAGGGATATGACGTAGTTATTTTTTATTATTATTATACTTAAGTCACTGAACCTTCTTTTAATGTTAATTAGTCGTTTAATTACCTTTGTGGTTCTTGAAATGTTATTTAAATAAATTAATTAACTAACATATTTTAATTTAATATAAGTAGGTTTACAGCATTTTTAGTACACGCTTTCAGGCATTATCGAGAAATTTTATAACTTCTATCACTGAAACAGAGTTTTCAAGATAGTTAATTCGGCATTAATTTTTATGTAAGTATATTTAGTTAATAGAAATATGGACTGACAAAGATAATATTTACTTTACGTTTGAAAGTATGTAATGTATATGAATTGGTTATTTTTTAATTTGATCATTTTATTGAATTTATTTATGTGTATTTGAATTACTATCAAGACAATATTAACATACGTCGAGAGTTCGGGCTTAGTATCTCTTATAATAAATAAATTAATTAATTAATTCAATAAATAATAATAATTATTATTATTATAATAATTTAATAAATTAATTAATTCTCTTATAAATGGTTTAGTTATGCGTGATCAAACTATGGTCAAACCTATATGCAACGCACTATTTCATTTGTCGTCAGTTGGAGTATTTATGTTCTACGCAGTCTACATAGTTATGAAAAAAAAGTATTTTGAATTAATAATAATTCATTATTACATTTTACAAGGTTAACTAAGGTTAAGGTTTGTAAATGACAGTTTAATAAATATCTTTTATAAAATGAATAATTGCTTGCGTAACTTCATTTTATTGTTAGAAACCCGTTGAATTCGATTCGTAGTCATGAGACTTATAAGTGATTATTGTAAACATAAATGTAACAAAAGCTTAAATAAATAAAACAGTGTAAAGTTGAAGTGAAAATAAATATACTCAACCTTACAAATTTGACTATGTAATTGATTTAATTAATGTCAATAATCGTCTATAATGTTAAAATATTACGTATTAAATCGGTATGCTTTGTTGATACATGAAATTAAATAAAGTGTAATTTATTCAAGTTGTTTTTTCAAACACTTCGAATGTCAAAAAACGTCACCGCTTTAACAGATTGCTACTGTGAGTGGTCTCGAAATATAAACGGCAAGAAACTTCTAAGGGGTTTTATTTTCCTACTCACTGTGACAGACAGCACTTACTACCACTAACATGACATTGACGTGAGTTTCTAATGTACAGTACGGTATCTCCGTTTATTCTAACGGATATTTAAAAAAAAATTATACATTTTTTTTTTCAAATACGTGCCGTGTAAAATATGTATGTTCTGTGTATTACACACACAATGTTACAAAATTCTCACTCTCCCGTTATTATATTAATATAAGATATAAAGTCTATCAGCGTACTGTTATCTATTTTATTTTATTTAAATTTCAAGTTAAAGTTATATTTTCTTAAAACACTATATATTTTTGACACTATTTAAAAGACTCCGTGTAACAATAAATTCTTATAAAACTACTTATTCATAATACTTGTTTTTAAATTAATAATAGTCCTGATTTTAAATTTGTAGGTTTTATTCGTTTAAAGTATTATTGACACCCTTGCAAACCGCTGTATTATAATAAACATATATATGTATATACAGGTAGAGTATAACTTAATAGTAGGTCTTTGACCCTGAGATTGTGAAATGCGTTCACTGCTCATGTCCATAATATAAAAATTGACTCAATATCACCTACTAAGTCCCACAACAACAAACATAAGACATTATACTAAGAAAGTAGCTAAAATAAACTATTCTTGCTGTTTCTACGTCAGTTAAGAGCCTTACTTACTTAACTGCGTGAGCCGCTAAGTCTTTTTGACAACGCTTTAATATGAGGATTCCATTGTAATCAAAGGTAAGTAAGTAATTAATCAAATTATATATATAATGTGGAATAATACTTTGTACATATAATAAAAAACTGTTGACTACCTACTTACTAAATGTAAAGAAAATGCAGGTCACACATCGACGCCGCAAAGGTGAAAGTTCTACATTAATATGATTAATATGTTTTGCGAAGTTACTTCATTCTGACCATTGTATAAGAAGTTTATTAAACAATTTCGCTGCGAGTTCAATGCTCAAGACGTACTTCTGAGATGTTAAGCTGACCATACTAAACTGACGTGTAAGAATAGGCACTACCCATTACACGATTCTTTACTTAAAGAGAAAGTGTATTTGAATGACCGGGATTATCTTGAAACTACGCCAGGCAACATTTTTAAAAGGCCCAAATGTTTTAATGTACTTTACCGTGTATCTTATGTGGATTACCAATAACCCTTTCGATTCGTTTTTTCGTATCATATTTCAATACAAATAGTAAAGACAACTCGAAACTATTATTACTCTTTTTGATTAAATGTTATATCAAGGTTTGTTTACTTAAACTTTTCTCGTTATTCATTCTATGTTCTATCTATCCATAAAAACCGTATGAAAATTTGTGCAGCAGTTTTTGAGATGGCGTTCACACTGACAGTGAGTTTTATTATGTGTTTTGATATTGCGACGTTGAACAGTAGACAAATAACGAGATTTTTTCGTAACACTAACAATTGGTGTAATCGGTAAAAAGCTGTACGTTCAATCATCTCGTTAACAATCTTGGATGGTTTAGCCACAGGTCGACCGACTATATATGGGAAGAAGTCGCTGCTATTTACGGTAAATCCGACCTTGTGCCATACAAAAAAGTCGATGGATGTCACAAATTATTCACGGATTCTACAGTCTTCATACGGATTTGGTCATTATGTGATACTTGTAATTTTACATTTTGCTCCTTGTAGTGTATCCGTTCTAGTCTTTACTACTTACTGAGGTAACTTAGTTCCTCATCCTTACTTTAGGAGATACATAAAATAGTATTTATTGTACTGTTTATTCTGTAAAAATATATTTATTGGTCTATAAATAAATGCTATTCATAGAAATGAATAGATAAAAATCTATGTATATATTTTCCTCGTAACAGAAAATGATTAGATTACTGCTTTTATATTGGGATTATAATAAAATGATATAAAATAAAATTGTATTTATTTATAGTTTCAATCTATATCATATAACATGCTGTTCTTTTAGTTGTGCTATTCAATATTCAACAAACGTCTGGTCGTTTGCTAATTGACCCTGCTCTTTCCTCGTCACACTATTATTTCTTCTATCAGCTTTGTAACAAAACTGACGAACTGACTTATTGTTATAATATTTTACTTGAAAAATATTTGATACATCTATGTCTTAATTATTAATCCCCTGTAGTTATTTTTCATAGTAAAGTGTTGCAATCATACAAACTTGAATTGCAAGTCACTACAGTTTTCCATGTCGTAAGTCGCACTTGACTAGTGCGACTCGCCTTTAACCGTTGACTTTAAGGCTCACATTTTCAGAGAAGATCGCACAGGTCTCCAGAAGTAAGCCTAAGCCACCAAATGGAGTTGAGGTTATTCTATTAACTATTAATATGCCACGCGTTACTATTGTACTGAGAAGGACATTAAAGTAAGTATATAAATATGTCCACATTATTTATTGAATTCATGAATCTGCTACAGAGCCATGATATTATAAATTCTACAATAGTACCTATTAACAACCTTTCGCGAGGCACCAACGCATCGGCTTTGCTCAACCCACGATTATTGTGACATTGATCTTATGCCATCAATTTTTGATTTGATAAACGTGACGAACAGACACTAACAAAATACACAATACCTACTCCTAAACATAGAATTATAAAAATGGCCCAACAGCAATCGAACTATTTTATACCTTCTCCTGCTTAATTATAAGCATGATTGTAATTTATGAAATGCATTAAACTTACTTATATACATACTCGAGGTTAGTGGGTTGAATGACTTTTAATTAAATTAAATTTGTTCTTTGAATAGCTAGTTTCAAATGAAATTAATTGTTAATACACCTACAGAGCTTGCGATAAGTTTTGGAAAAAGTTATGGCCCGATTATTCTTAAACAGTAGACTTTAGTCACATCGAACAGAATAAAAATTACCGACGCTTGTACTTAGAATAGCGGAGTGGAGTAGGGAGGGGTACCTAGGTGTCTTCTCCTAATACCAGTTGAGATCCATGCCTTGCACTCAACTGGTGGGTTGAAGCCATTACTGCGATTTAGAAGCTATATGGTTATTACTTATCATTACCCGCTTGTTTCACCTAACGTAAAATAGAGGTTTTTCTACTACCTTGGGAAAATCTCTATTTGCGTAACCTTAAAAACTACCGTATGATTTTGTAAGCCGTTTTTTACCGATAGGATAGTGTTTTACGAGGAAACTTCAGGTATGTGGATGAATCATGAAACATTTATAAATCGCCTGATAAGTCTCAAGTGACTGTGATCAAGTCTCCCGAAAAAATTGGGACGAGTTTCCAGTATCAAATTTATTTGATGTAAATGACAAAAATATTCAATTACAGGATACAAATTATAACGTAGTTTTAAAGAACTATTAACTGTTAAGTACAGAAAGTAGTTTTATGATAAATTTCAAAACCGCGAAAGGTTCTCAAATATTAATAAGCTACTACCTAATACTATAGCAGCAAAAACAATACACCGGATTTGCATAAGAGCACGGAACTAAATACTCCTTTTTATACACAACTTTATGAAGTATTATATTGTTACATAAAATTATAAATATTTTTATTAAATTTACTTTTTTGCGGAAACAATTGTAGATGTTTATATAAGCAAGTATCATTGTTTGTTAATTTCACAAAGTAATTGACGTGAGAAACTCTAAAACAAATATTTTTGGAAAATATAATTTGAAATAACGTAGGTACGATTCGCTTATTTGTGTTGAATGTAAGGGATTATTAAGATATTTTAATAAACACATTAAAATGTATAATAATAATAATAAAATCATGACCATCACAACTCATAAATGTCCCACTGCTGGACTAGGATTCCTATTGATAAAAAGAGGCGTAACGTTCGCGCTGAAGTTTGGCGAACTTCACATATCTTTGAGGACATTGCGAGGAACTCTGCTATTTGAGAAACTTGCACGGTTCCAATAGGAGGTTTACTTTCACTAGCGAGAAGCGCGCAAATGACAATTAAGTTTTAATATATGGACGTAATTTCAAAAAATTAGCAATTCAAATTGTATATCTGAACCTAGATCCCACAATTGAGAGACTAATTTTCAAAATATGAAACTGTCATTGCTTCAATAATGTGGTTGAGTAGAGATTTTATTTCAAACTATTTGTTCCATAATACTCAAATAGGAATTTTCTATAGAAAAATTATTCAATAACAGAAGCAAAAAAAATATGTCGTTCATAAGTGCATCAATGATACCTAGTTATCCTACTTATAACTAATAAATATAGTAATTATAATTTGAATAGTTCACGATGATTAAAGAAGAAAAAAGATTAAGTAAGAAGATTATTGAAGCTTAAACCTAATTGAGATTCGTAGATGCGCTGCGACAGGCTACAAACAAAAAAATATAGTATATTTTTTACAACTTTCGTGCGTATAAAAGATAATTACAAAATAATTATCTTTTCAATTTCTTAATATAATCCAGGATATTACGGTGAATGTAACCTATACAAGATACCAAAGTTCGAGAAACTGTTTCCCGTAGACATTTATTACTGGTGTACAATTACACGCAACACTTCGTTAAGTTGCCTCTAAATATTAATACCATAATGCTGATCCAATAAGAAAATGTAGAACTATTTCAACATCGTTCAAGATATTTCTGTGAGCTTTTGACATCGCACTAATAAACCACTCTATTACTCTGTTTCGTTCACCGATATTTATAAGTAATCGTTTTATCTACTCCGTACATTTATTTCCGCTTAGTTTTACTGCACTCCGCTTGTTGTAGAAATAAATTATCATATATTATTATATAGGATATTAATAATTAATTAGATATTAATATAGAATTTCATTTAACAGAATGCCAATGAAGCCCTATGTTTAGAAGAAACCTTGGCTACACATTTCATAATTGTTCAATTAATGATAATATTTGGGATGTATGGTTTATTCACCTATGTGCAAAATTAAAAGGGAAAATCAAGAGCTACCGTTTCCATCATCATAATACGGTGGGTAACGAGACCTCGTTTCAATAAGTCATTACTGACAAAGCGACTCTATACCCCCTTTTTGAACTCTGTTAAAATTAATTTATGGTTGTCTATATATGAAACCACAAATTAATTTGGTGTGCATTTGGTGTGCATTTGGTGTTCCATGCCTCATTACATAGGTGCGAGAACGCGAACCACCTGTTGGCATATGATGTAAAGTTATTAATTTTACACTCTGTTCCTTAATAATAAGTAGCGTAAAAGGAAGATAGAATACTAAATAACATTATCTACTAGTTATAAAAGAAAAATGAATGTAGTGAAGATGAAAAAACGCATGAAAGTACTAAAACAACAAAATATACGTAACATGTACTACATAGAACAAATAAATTATAAATAAAATATAGTGTAAAAAACTAAAAACACGCTTTCGTAGAAATAAGAACTAAAAAATAAAAAATTAATTACAGTTCAAGAAAACTGAAGAAATACGCTTTCATAGCGAATGAACTAAATAATTGAATTGAGGGAGTTTCCTTTACTTCTGTATACTATAATTTGTTGAACATATTCAAAATAAGTTAAGTAACTAACAGAAAAATTAGCTTTGACATTTAAAAGCGTGGGGTGCTTTCAAAAACTGGTATCCAGAACCTTTTTTAAACCTTTTTTTTCCAGAGGTATAAAATATATACATTGAAAAGAATGCCAAAATTGGTAGAATTAAATTGATTTAACGAAAAACGAAAGTAAATCCAGTATTGAGTGATTCCAGAAAGTAGAGCACCGTCGTAATAGGTACATGCTAGTGTAAGTTTACACTTATTCTTTTTCATAGATGTGTTTAATTATTTATGAAATAGCCCTAAACTTCACGTTTGATTTAAGTGCTGATTGGATTTTGCTACCTAAGGTAACACCAGTTTTAAGGCATCTTATAAATTTAGTTATTCGATTGCATTCATGTCCCTATTACGTTTTAGTACAAGTTCTTTTGGACAAATTTTAATACATGTAATTATTTAGACCACTCCTTTTTATACACTTCAAAAAGGTGGAAGTTTTGTATTTCGCGTGTGATTGCTTTTTTTATGTTTACAGTAAAATTATTGATAAGTAGGTATGTTCTATATGTTATGACATTTCTGTAGTAATTTGAGTTAGCAAATAACAACACACAAGACTTGTTAGTTGTACAACAGGCGATTAGCTAATTACATGTGTCGAAGCTTTTTTCGACGACAGCAAGTGCTGATCCACTTCTGTCTATAGTTGGATATTACAATCAATACGTGTTCCTTGCTTGGCAGTTACGACACTCATTTATCAAATAAGCGCAACCTCTTTTAGCTGTGTCAGTAATTTCCTTTCATTGAAATTGTTTTGATTTTATAATATAACAAAATTTATACAATAATTTATTCATATTTAAGGATTACTAGTAAAAGATTCACATTGTTTTTATAAATAAATATTACTAAAAAATAATCATAATTTCAATATTGTAATAATCATATTGTCGTTAAGTTCACCTCGACACTATCATGGATTCTGTTTGAATCGTTGTCAGAGCCAAATTATAACTATATTTCTATGAAAAAACTACAGTACGTAAATTTTAATACAGAATTACTCGATGACCTGGTTTGTGTGACATCACCAGTTAAGTAGTACCACTGACTGATTAAGAACACAATATGTTATAAGCGTACTCGTATAAGTTATTAATTTTTGGTGTCAAAATTTTTCTGGGCGTATCCAAAACAAATTACTAAAGTATTATCATCGGTGTGCATCCACATTTTTCTTAAACTCATATTCCATTTTCATACATAAACCGAATTAAAATTCTATGGGTTACTAAAAATATATAGCAAGTTTATAATTTATTCCGACTAAGCCTTATAAGACCTAAATAAGTTCTAAATGTATATACGAATTCTACTTCTGATGCAATTAAATATTGATTAATGAAAAATGTATTAAACACTTAGCCTGATTCTACTTTACTGAATTTCAAATAACGTATTCTGTTGAGTAGTAATTTATTAAATGTTGGTAAGACGTTTTAACTATTCTGTTACGTCAGGAATATAATATTTTCAGAGAATAATCATAAAAGAAAAGAATTATAGCGATCTAAATAAAATTATAGTTAGGAGCACCCTATTAAATTACTGAAAAGATTTTATTTTAAAAATTGTTTTTGAACCCTAGGTCTTAATCTAAATCGAGAATAATTTTATATTCGTATTTAATATCTAGTTTGTTTTTTACTTCTTATAAATTAGTTCTTGCCTGATGTAAGTGATGATGTAATCACTAAATTAGTAAGAACTTATTCCCTCTTGACTTAAAGGCGCCCACATTATAATAGCACGGGTACACCCACGTTATTGAAGATTTATTTTTTATAAAGTTGTTCAAACGATAAATTAACGAATTTAAATTATCTCATCTATGTATCAGAGAAACCTAAGTAGCTTATAAAGATCAAAAAATAGTAAAAAAAAACTCAAAAATATTTTCTCATTTAGATATTTTGTAAATACACTTATGCACGTCATTTTTTGCTTCTACTAGTTCTTTTACTAGAAGTTACTTTAGTCGAAACTAGCTAACACTAGTAATTAGTATAAAATAAATAGCTGTAGTGTATGTAGTGTATAGGGTATGGATACAAGAGTTTCGCGTGATAGAGATTTCTCTTGCGGTCAGTATAGCAACTACCTGGTAGTACTGCCTAAATTTCACATTTATTATGGCACTTATACTGCATAGTGAATTCGTATAACACACGGCAATGTTGACTAAAATCCTGACTAATAAAATTTAACACAAATTCTAACATGGAATAGTTTGAAACTTACTTTAACTTTTAAAAATCTACGTTATATGTAAAGAAGGACAAACTTAGTTGAAACCTTTAAATCAAGTTATAATTATTAATTTATTCTACCAAAGTGAAATATTGCACATTTGTAAATCAGTCATTACTTAAGTAGGTAACATTAAAGGTAACGGGTACCTGAGCGAGCATTTCTTTGTTGAGAAAAATTACACTGTGTGGTGTACAAACATTATCATCAACTACTGTTATTGTCGGTGTATCTTAGATACTGGTAACACGTTTGTTTTGACACGCCAAGGTCACTGAGGCGAGCACGGCGCGAACTTGTGACCTTTCAAAATCGGTCACATCGTCACACTGGTGTCGGTCTTACGCACTGCGTTTTGCATTTACGCAGGTAATCCTGATAGATTCCGCTGGTTTAATTATTAAATTTAACTTAAAGTCCTGATTACTTTAGACTACAAACTCGCTCCGCTCAGAATGATGATTTTCTCATCAGATGACGTTCGTTCGTTTTCCTGGTAAATGAGTAAAAAATTAAACTTGCAATATTGACTCTTCTTTATTTTATTATCATTACGTTATTCCACCACGCTGGTCCAATGCGGATTGATGGATAGATCAATCGTCTATCCAATAGACGGAAAATTTTATGCCGCCAGAAGGCTCCCGAGTTAGATACAAACGATACAAACGGCTCTCCGAATCACCACGTCCGTTTGTTAGTAGTTACACCACATGGAGAGGAGTTTGGTTGAACTACAGCAACGGATCTGTTTGTACCCATGGCTTGGAATATTCTACATTCTTAACAATGAAAGTGATATGTTTAATTGGCCTCCATCCCAGACTTTCGGTCAGATCTTTCAATCAGATCCTTCAGTCAGATCTTTCATTCAGATCCACGACATAAATCGTACGTCGATTCACTTAAATAAATTATAGTTTCAGTAGTTTATGAGGCATGTCAACATGACATTCATGAACAACAAGGCCTCGTTACTGTGCGTGTGAGTAACAAACATTCGATTCAATAGACAAAAATATTCGACAGTGACGCGAAAATATTTTGCTATTTAATGTTAGCAAGCTTACATATGGAAACTGTATTTCGAAGGCAAGTATTGTGTTTATTTTTAAGACCACATTGACTGAATGCTGCTCGTGTACAAGTGTAATATATAAAAGCGTCTTAAAACTTTTATTTCAAGGTGTTATTGAACTAGTTTAATAACTGGAATGATTATTGTGCAAAGACTTCTTTGAAAGGGAACCTCATAACTAATGTGTGCGTCGTATGTAACGACTGGTCTCTTAAAATGTATTGCTTTATCTCCTATTAAGTGTATAGCAACATGTGTTCAATGTAAAATACTGTTTTGTTCGTATATAAAATTATTTGCTTGTGGTCGAATTTTCAATTGTTTCTGGAAAGAAAAATAAATAAATAAATACTCGTTATTGTCATAAATACAATGTATTTGTAATTTCTTCATTTCAACATATTATTATATGAAACATATAAATATTATAGCAGCGTTGGCACGCTTCGTCTGTATACTTTATCAAAAGCTAATTTTATCATCATCATTAACAACAACAGCAACAACACCACGACCACTGTCACAACTTTGTTAAATCGACCGCCACTTAAATAAGAAATAAGAAATAATTTTATTTTATTTTTATTTTTATTTATTTGGTCTACCAACGACTGTTACATTAAAAAAACTAAATAGTTACATTGCTACAAAGTATTATGAGCTAAATGCACAATCAGTTACAGGTAAACACAGCATGATATTATAACTTGTAACATAGGTACCTACCTTTTATATTAATATGAGGTTTATTCAAAAACTAATTTAAAAGACAACGGATATAATTAATTAATCTGGGATTTTTTTAGACAGATGTGCACGAAACTGGTTAAGTTTAAGAGAGAAAACATCCTTGGGTTCATTAATAAACCATGTATTTAATGCGTTACACAGACTAGGAACAGGTGAATGTTTTCCCAAAACAGTCCTACGGAATGGCGGAGGAAAAAGAGAAACGGGGTTTCTTGGAACCCTGAAGGGGATCCTGAAATTAAAAAGGTTTAGAAGCTGAGGGCAGTCAATTTGATTATTAAAAATTTTGTAGATAAATATTAGGTCGAAAAGGGTCCTTCTCTTGCTCAACGAGGACATTTTAAAATATTTAAGATTCTCATGATAGGATAACTTTTTCTTTGAAATTTTGAAGGTGTGAGATAAATGCCACAAAAAGCGTTTTTGGACCCGTTCTATTCTTAATATATGAGTCGCATAGTGAGGCCTCCATACAACAGGACAGTATTCTAGATGACTGCGTACTAATGCTTTATACAAAGTTATACGTGTCTGTGGGTTTTTTAAAGACATCGCTGTTTCTAATAATAAAACCTAGCATATTAGATGAGCGCCTAACAATGCTTTCTATATGAGGTACAAAAGTTAATTTGTTATCTAGTATTATTCCCAGGTCCTTAATTCTATCAACTTCTTTTAATGGTTTACCATCGATATAATATTTGGATTTAGTTATTATATGTTTGCGTGTAAATTTAATAAAAAAGCATTTATCTATGTTAAGTTCCATTCCATTTGCACAGCACCAATTGAATAACCTGTTTAAATCAAGTTGTAACATAAGAACATCAGCTTCAGACTTAATAGTTCTAGCAATTTTCAAATCATCGGCGAATAGATAGGGCGTTGATGAAAGGAAACTATTGGGCATATCGTTGATAAATATGTTAAAAAGAATTGGCCCCAAATGGGATCCTTGAGGAATTCCTGACGTCATCTTATGAGTTTCAGACTTATAGCTTTTTGCAACTACGAAAAAAAGTCTATTCGTTAGATAAGAATGAATCCAGTTAGCAAAATTTCCTGTAAAGCCATAAGCAGAAAGTTTGTCTACAAGAGGTAAGTGGGGGATTTTGTCAAAGGCCTTGCTGAAGTCTGTGTACACAACATCTACTTCCTTCTGTTTATCTAGAGCTTCAGCAATTCCCTCGACAAATGTGACTAAGTTTGTACAAGTGGATTTCGATTTTAGGAAACCATGCTGGTATACACTGATGTATTGCTGAAAATGGCTTTGTATTGAGGGACAAACAACAGATTCAAAAACTTTTGCTATTGTCGACAAAATTGAGATTGGCCGATAATTTGTTACTGAGTTCTTGTCGCCAGATTTATGTATTGGCACTACTTTAGCTACCTTCCAGACATTGGGAAAGACACCTGTCAGTAAAGAATAATTAAAAATGTATTCTAAAGGTTCGGCCAGTGTTTCAGCACAGGTTTTGATAAAAATAGGTGGGATTTCATCTGGACCTGCGCCTTTACTTGTATCGAGTGATTTTAGTTTTTTTTAGTATTGACTCCCTAGATATCGAAAGAGTCCCAAAGCTGAAGCTATTTTGTGCTATATAGCAGAGATAGGTAGTAGTCGGACTGGTTACATTCTGATTTCTTCAATCTGTTGTAGAAAATGATTTTGAAAATGATTTAAGGAATAAGTTACATATAGCTGTTCCGTCGGATTCATAAATCACTCCATCTGTCATTATATTCGGATAAGAATTACTTCCCACTTTTTGAGATTTTATAAACGACCAAAAATGTTTAGGATTTTTGTTGAGAGTCTTTTCAGTAATTTCAATATAATTATTATATAGATTTTGTTCCAGTTTATCGCATCTTTTACTAAGTATTTTGAATTCTATCTCATCTAAAGAATTGTTATATATTTTATACCTGCGATGTAAATTGTTCTTTTCTCGAAGGAGTCGGAGGAGTGATTTATTGACCCACGGAGGATATTTGCTCTGCTTAAACCTAGTAAACGGCACATGAAACTTAATTATATCATTTAGTACGGTGTAGAACTTATCCACAATTTTATCTATATTAAGGCATTTGGAAAACAATTCCTCCCAGTTTATTTCAGAAAGACACATGTTTATAGCATCATAATTAGCTTTATAATAATTATATTTCTTACTATTAATGTTGTTACTAAGTTTCACAAATTCAATTTTTAAAGGAGGATGTTGAGGGTCGATAACGGAGAGTTTACTTAAAGCTAATGAGACCTTACATACTGGCAAGTCAGTTAATACAAGATCGAGAATTCTTTGGGTGCTGTTACGTATTAAGTTACATTGAAGTATAACAAAAGTCCACTAAGGTTGCATTTATTTTTGAAGTTTGATTATATATTGTACCATTGTCAATTACATCCCAATCAATAGTCCCTAAATTAAAATCATCAATCAAACAAATTTTGCCTTCAATTTTATCAAGAATAGAGTTACAGTTTTCTATATAATGTTCTAGCATGTATTGTTATACTGGAGGAGGGAGGTAGACAGCACAAATTGCTATTTCTTTTGAAGAATCTAAATATGGTACCTTTAACACAACCCAAAGATCTTCACATTGACATTCCCAATTAATCATCCGAGTTGCTGAAAATTTTTTGGAAACAGCAATAAGCACTCCCCCTCCGTCTTTTTGAAAATGGAACCCAGAGGATTGCCTATCCCTTCTAAAGACTTCATAACGGTTATCACATAGTTCGGAGCTTAATACACTTTCATTTAGCCATGTTTCGCTTAAGACAATAATATCATAATTTGTTAATAATAATTTACTGTAGAACGTATGAGTTTTGGTCCTTAGACCTCTGGTATTTTGATAATAGACAGATAAACTATCCATTAAATGTACTTAGTCCACTGGAACATGCTTATGAAGCCTTATTTTAAGTTAGAAAGAACACTATCATCTTTAACGTATTTGTAACTTGAAACGTCACTTTTACGCATGAAAATACGGCCGCGTCGCGCCCATACGTATTTATATTCCTTTTCTTTAGCAATCTGCCTGGCTGCGGCATTTATTAACAGGGGATAAGTGTTCCATGACAAAAATTGCTGAAGTGTGGCCCGAGTAGCCAAGGTGAGTGCTATTCAGCTTGTCACAGTTGTTACTCTTCAGCCTGTTGAATTTTATGACCGCAGCCAGAAAAGAGTCCCGGATCCTTGTATTGCTTAATTCTACTATTATAGAACGTGGCCGTTTACTCTCAGGATTGACTTTGGCTGTCCTTGTAACATGGATAATGTTTTCGTCTTGAAGGTCAAGTCCCACTACGTTGCTAAGTTCCTTTACGATGCCTATTAAGTTCTCTGATTTTTTCTCCGGAACACATTGTATTTCAATATTCCTGCTACGAGCGTTTTGTTCTAGCTGGTTTATCCGAGCAGTGAGATTTTTATTACTCGATTGCATTTCACCTTCACGTTTTTGCAGCGTTTTGATCAGATCCTGACTCTCATTATATTTTACCAGAATATCCTCTACTTGGTCGCTCATATAATTCATAGCTTTATTTATGCTAGATACTTCTTCTTTCACTCTAGATAATTCAGAACAAAAATGCTTCTTGAAATCCTCCATATGCTTTAATAGAACTTCTTCCATAATTTCGCGGATACCTTCACGCGTTACAAGGGAGTCTTGAGATGATATAGCTGGCCTTTTTGAAGGGCGCACGGTGACATTCTGCAGCTGACGAATTGGTGTGTTGTCATTTTTGAACCCCTTAGGTGTAGATTCTATACATTTAGGACACAACCAATGCTTAGGGACGTTAGTGGGCGTAAACTTTTTCTGTCCCGCGGCGAGACATAGATGGTGATAAGCCGCTTTGCATTTTGAGCATTTTACATAATTGTCATCTTCAATGCCTGTAGTACAGCATCCCCATTATAGGTTTAACGAAGTCATTTTATTTTATTTTAATGCTCAAAAATATAACTTAAAAAGTGCACAGTAACAAATGACCCGTAACTGCCACAAGGAATGATTAATGTATTCGAAGTTTAACTCGCACAGCAATAAAATCCCCGGCCGCTGCTTTCTTTTGCACGTTCAGTTGAGTTCGCGAGAAGAAGGTCTTAAGTGATGCGTGATTCGAACACGCTTACGCGTCCAGGTCGGATGATTGCGCTTTGTAAAAATTAACGTAATGTGGGTAAATTCATATAACGCTGCACCTTATAACTTCGATTTTTGGGCTAGAATTAATGTTTCCAGATTATCCTATTACACACTTGGGTCACTCGACGTTTATTTTACACATTGATAACTGTTCAAAATGTTATAGTTATCTTTTTACACCAAAACTTTAATTTTAACTTTGCGAATGCACAACATAGATGTTATTCGTATGACGGTACAAACTAAATCATAATAATAATAAGAAACCAATCTCGGGAACCACACATAAAACATATGAATTAGTGGTCGAGCTGTGGTCGAAAGCGAATTGAATGTACTTTATGTAAACATGTCAATTTTTATTATTCAATTCCTACTATTAGTTTACACGCTCCCTATATTTATTATAAACTTGTGTGGACGACCCTTGACGTTGATACAATTTTTTAAAATATCAATTCATTAATTTAATATAATTCCTTAATTTTAGTTTTATATGGAAAAAAATCTATTATAAAACATATTTAGCAGAATGCAAAAACATATTTATATGAATTGTGATTATTTAATAAAAAGTAATGAAAATAAAACAAGTCTTTGTTGATGTTTGTTGTAAGTAGGAATTGATCATAAAATTACAATAACACTTGTTTTTTAAACCGAAATGAATACGAAATACCAAAAATATATCACAATTTTGAAATAATAATAATAATAAGCCTTTATTCTACTACTTTTAACTTTACATGTCTAATGTATAGCAAAATACATATTGTGTATATATATATCATACATTTTAAAAATTGCCTTCCGTAGTAGTCGCGTTCTCGGCGAAGGCCTGCCCCATTTCTTTCCTCTGTTTTCCATTTCTAGCCTCTGCCATGTACTTTTGGCCCTGCTTTTGCTTTAAAAATATATTCCCATCTTACCCGTTACCGACCCTCACCTCATAATGAGACAATCATTGGTCTCATGTCTCTTGGTATCCATTCGATTATTCTTTTTGCCCATCGACTAATTTCCATCCTACAAACGTGCCCACTACCATGTAAGGGATCTTATTACAATGGTTATTTTTGTTCTTTGTCGAATTTTCTTATTCTAAATTTTCTCTTTCTGTCGTATACTTAGCATGTTTCGTTCCATTTTCCTTTGACATGTTGCTTTTCATGTTTCCTTAACGACTACCTTTGGCACTCGTACGTTAAACAAGGAAGGAAAAAAAAAGTTGAAAACAAAGTTTCTTTTTGACATACGTATTTAATTTATTTGTTATTCATTTTTTCTCTTAAATTAATATTTTTTTCTGAGCAGTAGCTGTTCTTTTGTTGACTTCCTTTTTTTGTAAAATTTTTAAAGGCTACCATTTGCCTCAAGTACATACAATTATCTTTTTTATTTGAATCTCCAATAACACATTTTTCGTTTCTCCATTCGTTAATATTTTTATTCTTATCGGATTAAGTTGTAAACCCGCCTTTTTACTTTCCCTATCATCCTCATTTATCATTTGTTCTAGCTCATTAGAGCACGTACCTACGTATTTTTCACGTACCATATATGTATGTAGACACGAAAATAATTCAGAACTTTACCTGCGCAACACAAGTGGTACGAGTTGCAAGTGTGCTTATGTAATGTTTATCGGCCTCCTATCGAATATCATAATATTCTAGTCGCACTTCTGAGTGTCGACTCCACAGCGTGACAATCGATTTAAATTGGTTATCCAAACATGAATATGAAACATGACGTTTATTGATTTGGTCTTGAATTTTAATAACAGTAGTACATTATAACATCAGGCGAAAGGTTATTAATCTTCTTTAATAGATCGAGTAACATATATCTATAACTGCAGAACTATTAATTGCCAGTATTTCCACATTGTGTATACAATCTGTAGCTCAATTAGCGCTCATTCCGTCGCTGCGATCGCTGGTGATATGGGCGCGATTTATTGGAAGATTGTTGCAAAAAGATCTTAAAAGCACGACACGTTGATGTCTCGTTCTCACAATAAGTAGAATTCTCTATTATGCCACACTAAAAGGCACTAAGGATTTATTGTGATGTTTTCTTTTTTTATTTGAGTGTACACAAAACTTTATTAGGTATCATGTTTTTCTTTACGGTATGCGATTCGGCATGTAAAGGGCGCTGCAGTATTCAATATTATGTATATTGAATATATATTTTATGTCTTATTGAGTTAAAACTTTTCAGCATTAGTATTATTTATTGTATTGGCGTAGGGGAAAAGACATGTATTTCAGTCTATCTATTAAACCGACAAGCGCGTTAATGAAAATAAGTGGCATGGCAACAGTTATATATTTTTTGTATCGAAACAATAATAAAACATGAACCCCGGAACAATGTAACATTTAATATTTATAAAAACATAAATAAAACAATCACAGTATATTTCGCAAATAACTTATCCAAACGTAACAGTTCTTAATAAATTCAAACATAAAGGCATCAAAATATCACCACACGCGTTCAAAGAGACGTGGAACAAAATATTACTGATCTCAACACTGGAGCACACGGATATATACATAATCATATATGTATGAGTATATGTAATCTGAATTTGGAATAACACTAACTCTGTTTGAAGTAACTATGGAATGTAACGTTCATTGAAGCGAACCAATAATTAATTAAGTATGTATCTTTATCCTAAAACTTAAATTTATTTAATTCATATAAAATAATTACCTTCATGGACTCATTAATAATCATATTGTACGTATAACTGGAACTAACGTAGTATAAGATTTTTACATGATTATGTACACAATTTGTAATAACGCATGCGTTATATTTAATTACGACAGACGGTAATAACGACCGTTATATTGCAGAATCTTGTTGCCGAAATATGCCAAATAATTATAGACGGCAATCTTAAGGATACGTCGGGGGCGTGCTTTTTTTACTTCGTGCTCGTGTCGGTTGCACGGGTGGTTGTGGGAACGGGGCTGAACGTGACTGTCCTCAGAGATCTTTGGCCAACGATCATGCACAGTTTGCAGTATCGCGACTCATCATAAAACCCAACATACTCGTATATCCACAGATGTTGGTGGAAACAGAATTATCGAATACGCTGACTGAACCGTAAAGCGGCAACTTACTATATTAAGCTATGAGAAAGATCAATGACAGTTTAAAATTTACCTTATATATTTATTACTTTATAAAGATGATTTTATAATAATTTATAAAATTTTATAATAATTTATAACTAATAATAAAACTATAACGGTGCCGAAACATACACGAAAAATTTAAACTAAATGTTTTTTTTCTAGGAAGTTTTAAAAAGGTCAACGCTTGCATCTATATAAAGGATATTTTTTTTTATTATTGTCTGTCTAAGTATAACACAAAAATCACTGAGCATAATAATATGATACTTGGCATATTTGGAACTTATTTGGTTATAATCATTATAATATAGGGCACTTATGTGGTAATTATTCGTTCCCGAAGTTAGTATAGAAAATCTATGACGAGGGTAGTACACAAAGTTTTGGCAGCTTTCTGCAAATTTTGCAACGTTCCAATAAATAAACATGTTTCTTTTTTGTAGAATCTTAAACGATCCCTAAACAATAAAAAGTGGCTTACAGCATTTATTAAAGCTGTAATAAAAATGAATTACAATGGTTCGAGTGTGATTGCTCAAATATAAACATAAGGAGTATGTTATTTGAAACAAAGCAAAGGCGGGTTAGTAGTTTTTACATTAATATATGAGTTATTGAATTATTTATTCCTAAACTTTCAAACATGTCATTAAAACATATGACATAACAAGTTAAATGTAAAATACTCAAACTTAGTTATTTTTAGTCTAATTTCAAAGAAATAATTGGAAAAACCGGTCAATTTAAAATGCAATATAACTCAGCACTACAAGTGCGCAAAAGCGTCGCGTGTTATAAACAAACCAATATTTTATTCGAGTCTTTGTTTATTAGCTGGTCTCATATATACAATAACAGTTTACATAAAATCTGGTACCAGCTTCTCCCTTTTTAAAAGCTTCTCCGCTATGGCAAGAGTAAACATTTAGATTTCGTTTCAACATAACACGTATACCGTGCGAATATGACATCAATCAATCTAATCGTTCCATATAACGCGATCCTGGTTTAATCATGCATATCTATGTATTATTATTTCTTCTTCTTGTATAATTTTACAAAACACATTAGGTACTCGTTACGCACACATTTATATTTTACCCAAACGATATGTACATGTAGTTCAATGCATCCTTACCACTGTTACGCTTCACTGGTGATGTTGTCGTCCAGTCGGTACGGCCAGCTGGTTACATCGGCGGCCAAAGCTACAATTCTTAAAGACGAAAAAGAGAATTTGTGTTCCCTGCTATTAACGACAGACATTTATGCTACACTAAAAAGACGCAAGCTTGAAACGAAGAAATAAAACAATTTCGAAACAATATATCTTTAGTATGTTTTAATATCTGCAAAACAACAGTACAGTTGTTTTGTAATTTACTAAAAAGTTTTTACTATATGTATGTACTACATGAAAATTCCTCTCCGCAATTGTCGTTTTTCTTAGTTAAGTGACATTGTGAGTGATTGTTAAAAGCATTTAAGAACGTAAATGGTGCATCTTCATTTGTTATTAAGACAATTAGGCATTTGAATTAAATACTTTAAAATATAATATATGACCCTAACAGTTAATAAAGCATATATACTCGCATAGTACGCTTGTATACTGTCTGTCTCACGTCCGTTCGCCTTGTAACGGTTGCATGTTTATACTTACATATCGATAATGCCGCATTAATAATAATCATACGTAAAGCGCTTACACACAGGGTCGACACGTGTCCAGAACGTTCTATTAACACTGATACGTTGTGATCATTAACACGCATGTATCCTATTTGTAAGTAAATCGGTCACAGAGTAATTGAACTTTAGTAAAATAACTGAAATATATAAACCAATTGACATTTCATAGCGTTTTTATTTTTATTTAAACTTTTTAAAGTTGCAAAAACCTTTTTTCGTTGTTGGGCACAATCTTCTCTTTGTGTGGGTATTCCATATTTTATTTTGTCTTTTATCTTTCATGTGAGTAGGTACCTACGAGAAGTCCTAATACGCACAGAAATATAAATGCGTCAGGAATTTGAAAACCTGAGGGCCAGAGGCGGGGTTTTGTACTTCAATATACAATGTACTTCAATGTTATAACTTTCAACGTAGTAATGAACATCGGTATAATTTATTCTTGCATTAGCATACAAACGTTAAAATAATGATTATTTAATATGATAAAAACATAAGTGATCACTCTGAAGTACACTTGAGATAAGTAAGGCCAAATTTTTGTTGGAAACTGAATGTATCAAATGTATTAAAAAGCAGAATTAAATTAGATATCATTCGACTAACAACATCCGAAAATACCGGTTGAATCTGTCACTGAACACTATACTTACATATATAAATTTATATATTAGAGAACAGGCTGAGACAAGTCTAATTTCACTGAGTTCCGTATCAAATATATTTTATTTATCGATCAAATTCGATCTGATCGATGATATACATGGATTTTCATGTTAACTGACTATATAAATTTATATCCAACCAATTCTATTCATGTTTCACAACAGATAAAGGTACGATAGCGACACCCAATCATTTTAATAAAATTATACTTTATCTATTTAAAGATAAACATAATGGTTACGAATTAAAATCACCTATTACAATTTGAATTGGAAAGCGATAAAAGTTAATAAAAACATTGTGTATATATATATATGTAGGTATATATATATATCAGGGATCTTATGGAGCTCCGTAATCGTAACCGAAACTATCGGATAACGAAATAACAATATATCCTTATTCGATACAAATGTTTCGGATAGGAACAGAGTCTACATAAAACACGTTATGAGAGGTTTTCGCCCGCCGATACGATACACTAGTCGCGTTGTTCTCATTTTAGACAGTTTTTATTACTTCATTTTAATGACTAATATTTATTTTTGATTATTTATGATTATAATATCACATAATACCTAGTAATATAATCAAACTTTGTTAATACATTATATTATTTTCCAAGTTGCAAAACATATACTATCCATATCCGAAATTATCCGAAACAATCGGATAATCCGAAATAATTTCATATCCGTAACCGTAACCGAAACCGGTAAAATATTATTCGTATATCCGTATCCATAAAAACATCCGAAATTTCATATCCATAAAATCCCTTATATATGTATGTGTGTGTGTACTTATTGAATTTACGTCTAACAGTAATAATATAAAAAGTTAAAATATGAGTTATATACTTCCTTTTCGATTGACAAAGTGTCGGTGATGACTTTCATGTTACGATGTCGGTGATGTTACCATCAGGAGTTTCCAATTGCAACCACAATATTTGTATCTCTACGGATTAAAACATTAATAGAACTCAAAATAGGAAATATTTATTAGAGTTCGCGCGGAACCTTAATAAAGAAATTCGTAGTAATTTATTTATGCCGTAAAATTAACATGTGTATAAAAAAACTCAGCCAATGACCGCGTGCGGGTTGTTTTTAAATTCATTAAACTGCTTTTATAATTTCATGTTATAAACATTATCTCATAGCGCTTATTTCTTTATAAACAACTAACCATGTGTCTATATTATATATTGCATATATATGAACTACCTGACATTAACTTTTCGTGGTTGAGCGAGAAACAATAATAATACTTTAAGAAAGTAGAGTCGACTTATCAGAGAGAGTCGAGTATGAATCACGTTTGAACGTTTTGTTAGTTTTGTGTCTGACAAAACTAATTATTCGAATCTACTGTACAGGACAGTCTGAATAACATAACAGTTTTATGGTATTAAATTACTAATAAAAAATCGCAATAATAACAATTAATTAATCAATGTCTTCGCACCGTAATTTATGTGTCGCAATTGATATAACATTACAAACAATCAATACACAAGAATACATTTCTGTCACATAAATATCTGCCGATGCCAGGAATAAGGACCAGCGACCCTTCATTGTGCAGGCAGAGCGCCACCGGCATCGAGGGTAGGGATCATTTTACTTACAATGATAATGTACGGTTAAATAGACCGATTGTCAAACTTCTTTTCGGTTTGCTTCAATATTTTCGATTTTCTGTCAATTATTTATAAGTACAGAAGCAACGAAGACACGAATAGAACATATAAACAAAGGATCTAAATTTATCTGTTTTACACTTCTGCAAATTTATAGTTGCTATGAGAAACAGGGCACATGGTACAAAAGTTTTTGTCGCGCTGATGAGGCTGCAATAGCAATACGTATGGTATCGCATCATAATAATGATCTGTGTGTAATATTTGACATCTGTTCATACTCGTGACATGTTATCATTAGTCGTGTGATGACGACATACAGACCGATTTATAAATGCGGGGCAGAAATATCGAACGTTTTATCGAATTAGAATAAATAGTTTCGTATTAAATAAGTAAATAATCGTTCACATACTCTCACCCCAACACTAGAATAGTTACGCTTTATTGCAGATGCCTGATAACAAATGTGAAATCACAAACACCCATGAACCGAGAACAAAAATTCTGTCTGTGACATAAATAATAATAATAAATAATAATAAACGTTTTCACACTCACACCCCCGCACTAGGATTCCCTGCAGGTGGCATGGATATACACAAATGTGACATCACAAACACCCATAACCCGAGAACAAACATTTATCTCTCACACAAATGTCTGTCCTCACCGAGAATCGAACCCGAGTCCTCTCGCTCCGCAGACAATGACGCCACCAACTGGGCTACACAGTTGTCGTATTATAAGTTAATTTTAAATTGTTCAAATTATATCAACCTGGTAAACCGCAGTGAAAGAGTAACTGGTAGTGACGAAATTTCATGGACGCTTCCGTGCTTCGAAGAGGTCGTTAGAATTACCACCGGTTTCCGATGTTATCGTAAGATAACAGTTGTTACAAGTATCGATTCCGGCGCCCCGCTGGACTCCATGATCCACATATCGAGCACACATAATCTACAATTATTATCTGCACTACCTACTATATATGTACATCTGTTGAGATTTTCATGTATGTCTCGAGATAACACAAAAACGGCTTGATTATTCATTAAGATCAATGAATATTGGTATGTAATGAGAACACGTGATTGCGGAGATGATAGGCTATATCTATATAAATATGTAATGTCTCTCTATCTGATCAAGGCAAAAAATATTAAATTTTTAATAATCATGTACATATAAAAAATAGTCCAACCCGAACGAAGTCAGACGAGGCCGCTAGTATTGAATAATACTATAATACATGTGATGAATATTCAATAATATGCAACATTATAATAATGGGAGTTTAAAATATATTTAATATTAAGTTTAATTTATAATAAAAATTTCGATAGCAGAATCGTAATTCATTTATAATGTAAACAATTGCAATTGCAAATGGCATTCAAAAAACAGTCGTAAATCTGAGGACATTAGTAAACGTCACTGCAACACAGCCGCTAAGCCATGTAACATGGCATAAATGTCATAAGAATTTCCTATACTTAAGGTAGCTACTAACCACTATTATTTCGCACAGCAGCAGCAGCTTGACGAGGTATGCTCTGGGCCTCCTCAGCCGCATGTGGTATTAATCAGAATGAAACTGACTCCAGCGTGAATTGATTTTGGCTCCTATATTAATATTGTTGCATTCGAATGAACAGGCCTATAAAAAAAACAGGTTCCTATTATATGTACCTAGAATGGTAGCGTGGCGTTTATTACATCCTGTATGTTTTTATATTACAATGAATTGAGTCATCCGTACAAATTACTCGCAAATAATAATTATTAACATTTAATAAGTTCAATATAAAAATGATTAATGAATATTAACCTTAACAAATTTAAATAAATTAAATTAACCTTTAAGGTTAATTTAAATTAACCTTAATTTTTTACCTTAACCTTACAATTTTTTTATCACTGGCGCACAAAATCGAGAGAATTTGCGTGTGAAAAACGTATCTTAACTCAAAGCTTCATAGAAATCTGGGAAAAGAATAGAATATCGTGCCTTGGATTTCTAGCTACGAGCGATATTAGTTTATACTTACATAACCGTTTTCATAACGCCTATAGTAATATTTTCTTATTGCGCAACGTTCGCCATCAAATCGATAGATTTTATCTCATAGACTATATTCGAAGTTGTAGTCGTAAATAACTTCTCAAAGATTGTAAATTTTTATAGCTGCATCATCACAATCTAAAAGGTGACCATGAGCAGGGCCCGTATCTCATCTGAAAATGAAATGAATTAACACCAAAATTCATTAAGCCAGTCAAGTACTGGTTGGCAGACTTCATTTATTAACATTTTGGACAACCCTCAAGTATATACATTTGTACACATACATACTACATATATAAATAAGTTTAAACAAAGCTCCGATCGTGGGGCTACTTGCTGACCAACATACTAAATAAAGCGTAATGCAAAAATGAAATATTTTACAGTGTGGCGGCTGAAAAGCCAGTTAACGGCCCGACCGCTGTATGATGATGTATGGGAACTGCGAGATCGCCCAACAGTCATAGTCGCTGTAAATTACCGCAAGTATTTAATTTTGGTGCTGATTTTCTTGACCGACAAATGTGACTTATAGAAGGTAGATACGAGGTCCCACGGTAGCAATCATAGCAGTTGTCAGATATTTAACGTTACATACCTATGTACGTACTAAATGATCTCGATGCCACACAATTTTATGTTACTGTTGAGTAACAAGTCATAATTATTTTAAAACACATTATTGCAGATATATATGTATACACGGACATTTTATTATACAAATGTCGTACGTTGCTCGATTGCGTTTTGTTTTCGCAAATTTATTCTGACCTTTCAATAATGTAAGGCGGATTCGATTTCTACATTGACTCGATCATATTGATATGGAAGCTTTAAAACACGCTTTGTTTTGTCTCAATTGTATCAATGGTATATTGATTGCAACACCCGTACCGGCTGTACGCATGTACGTTGATAATCATAACCCTCTATGTGGTTGACTATGCGGTGTGATGTCAAGCTTTTCAGCTATAACGGGACCTACAGACAGACAAAAATTTTCAAAATGGCCAAATATATGTCATGAAATTTGACACAAAAACACAGTTTTATAAACTATATAGATTATTTTTTTGTTAATAGTATCTCAAGTATCTGAGTGTGCAATTTACGTCAATAATTTTACAAAATTTATTATACAAATATTTTAAATTATTGTTAAGTACAGAAAAGAGCAGTACGCACAATTTACAACGTTAGGCCTACGGAGTCGCTTAGATATCTTTGTAAATAAATCAATTGATTATTGTTGAGTCACAATAAATTTTAAATAAAACTATGTACGTTAAAAATACTCTTACAGTTTTCTTAACAAGAGTAATGTTCACAACATTAATAGGTACTAGGAATAAGTTTACTGATTGTAACAAATTTCAGCCTGCATAATTGGTGTCTCTTCATAGGTAGATGTGTAAATATTTATGATAAAATCCGTTAGAATTGACAAAAATGACATACTGTAAATTAAAAACTCATGTCAAAAGCATTCTTATGAAGACAGCTTGTACAATCTATGTAGGTGACAACTTAAAAGATAAGAATGCTTGAACATGAGTTTAAAATATAACCATAAGTAGTAGTAAGTGCTAACTTTGAATAGGAAAAAACACTCCTTGGGAGTTTCTTGCCGCTTGTTCTTTCGTGAACACTCATTTGTAAAAGCGACGCCGTAGATTGACTTTCGAAGAGTATTTGCGTTGAACCAACGTCGAGTAAATATTATTTCATTGCATTTATTTGATTCCCATTTTCAGTTTAAGATCCTTACGAGGCTGACGTAAACCCATCTTGTTAAATATAAAACCGATGATCAAAATTATTTGATGAATAGTGACACTCAAAATTTCTCAACACAATAGCTAAATTTATAAGTTTGCGTAATATATATTTTATTGAAATAACCACCAAACGATCATTTGTTTGTACATATAAACTTCTGTTGGTCGCAGTGGCCGTGAACCGAACAAATGTGATCGTCGCTTCTGTCTAAGCCGGCAACGTAGGTCTCCCCTCCCGCTCGGGGACACGAGTTCGAATCCAGCACCTACCTCTAATTTTTCAAATTATTTATCACTCTCTTCCATTAAGGAAAACATCGTGAGAAAGTCTGCATACTTGAAAGTTCTCCAGGATATTTTCAAATGGCACTTAGCCAACGTGATGGGCTATGGCTTAACCCTGAACATTACAGGTGGAGACCCGAACCCAGCAGTGGAATAATTACACGTGGAATCGGCTCGGAAAAACTAACATCAAATCCTGCATGCAGATATTACTATACCTATGTAAAAACACATTTATTGTGTGTATGAAAATAAATTACGGTAAAGAATTACCCGCATACCTGAATGTTCACTTGTCAACTCTTCCTTCCAATCTTCACTTGGCCAACGTGGTGGATTATGCGCTTTGCCCGTTTCATATCCGTGCCAGTATTGATTCAGTTACAGGTTATGTGAACATAATAGCACATAAAGAACATAAACCATCTTTTCGATAAAGTAGTAGAAGCAAAAAATTACGTGCATACGTGTATTTCCAAAATACCTAAATAATTCAATGATTTAACATTTGAATTTGAATTTAAAAACTAATTATATTTCTCTCATGTAATACATCCATTGAGTCGAGGTTTAGTATTTATTTACTTTGATATCTAATCGAAACATAAAATTGCTTACCATAGTTTTGGCAGGTGCAACAATTTACTTACAAAGCACTTATCCAGGGTCTATATTTACTGAACTGCAGAGAGAATATCAAAAGGATGTCGAAATATAAAATTTACGCCGGATCTTTGTTGTGGTCTCTAAAACTTTAAACAACAAAAGATTGTTCTAAACAAAAGTTGCAAACAACTTTGTTCTAGTATTAATGATAAAAAATATTTTTCTTTTTTTCTTTGATCTTTGATTATTTCTTTAATTCTTAAGATAATTATTTTCATTTTTATAGAATTTTAACAAAACAAATACTTACTTACTTGAATACTTACAAACAAACCTAATTTTAGTGTGCAAGTTTTTTTTTGATCTATTAATAAAAAAATAAAAATTGTCATTATATATATAGCTTATTATTTTACAGTTAAACAAGATGGCTAATACGATAATAACTGATGAAATGTGATAAAGTGCACATAATTTATCATTATTTAATGAAATTGATGATGTTATATTATATCTTTAGGTTATATTCGATCTCGGAATAGCTATAGTACATATTCTATAATAAATCTATTTTCGATTGCCGATTGTCGAGGTACATTAAAATATCAAGGTTAATTATTCATGTTGAACATTATTGAATAGATATAGGTTAAGATTATAAGATTATTAAACTGATAAAATATGTCGAACTAAACTGGAGTAGTAACAGCAAAAATCCGGAAACACATTATAAGTTAATTTATAACTTAAACTGCATGTAGTTTATGTATACGATATCGTAAGTTATGATTTGCTATATTATTTTAAATGCATAAAAACCATGTATGTATCTACCTAATTATTGAATATTTACAATCAATCTCAGTTACTTATTATATTTAGTGTTTTCTGAATTATTCTAAAATTTATGTGTTAAACTTAAAAATATCATACAACGATATTACATCCTACTTTAAATACAATTTATTCTAGACAGTTAATTATAAAAACATAGTTACTTGAAACTTAGATGAGCCGTCTCCATAAATATCATCGAATAACTCAAAAGCAATAAATTATGAATGCTAAATAGGTTTGGAGCGGAATTTGAGTTTTAAACGTGAATAATATTCGTGACATGACAGTGATCTTAATTAAGTTGAGAATCATAACTATATTCGAAGAGCTATTGATTTACGAAATTACATGGTATTTATTAGGTTCATGGTCTATGTCTATTGAAAATTATTTTTGATTTTATTTTTCATCGACATTCGGATAGTGCCGGAGAGCCAATAGCACTCGTAATACGAGTCTCGCGCTTCCCCTTCGATGGTTAAAACTTCGATGATGCCCTTGGTGTTACTGAAGTCTATGATCGACGATGAATACTTCCAATCAAGTGGCCCGTCTACTTTTTGGTCGACAAAAATAAAATAATAATAATACTACATAAAATTCGGTAGATTAAGTACTTTTACACAAACTCAGTTACTTTTTACTTCGTAGCGGAAGAAAGATTATTACAAGTGGAATTCTTCACATTAACAGCGTATATGAATTTTTGTCAGACGACTAAGATTCAATTGATTTTAAAGATTATATATACACACACTCCCTAGTGAACTATATCTATTTTAATATTATAAAGAGAGAGTGTGATTTTTAAGTTTGTTTATAAGCGGAAAGTAATCTAAATAATTTGCCAAAGGGACTTTAATAGACACGTTTCCTAGGAAATGTGCATATTTCATAGGGACTATATGCAATTCCTAAATATTATTAGTAAATGGATAAAAACAATTTATGTTTTATGGTAGAGTTATTGAATGAAAGATTTCTTTTTCATGTGGGGAACAGTCGTAAATGTCTCTCCATCGCGGGTAGCGATACCGAGTTTAAATCGGACTACCAACTTTAACCACCACGAGTGTTCCTTTGCGTTACCCCTGATCGACATTCTTCCGCGAAACCGACAATGTTTGATCTCTTTTATGAATACTTCTTGAGATTGAGATGCACCGCCATCTCGAAACCTATAGATACAGATGGCCCCGTGTCTGCCGCCAAACCCTCAATCATTAATGTTTAAGAAGCGCTTATCAGGAATACTCTCTGGCCAATCTCTACGTATTGGGAGGTTGTTTCTCGAGTCCTTCTCTTGTTCCGCAGTTTCCTTCTGCGACGTCACTTCTGCGCAGAATGGCAGACCGGCGTCGCAAGACCTCCTGGTTTGAACCATTGAACGAATTATGGTCCTAAGCGAGAGGTAATTCCCCCTTGTTGGGACAACTCCACGACGCTCGTTCGCTGGCACTCCAGCAATGCGTGTTGCGCCGTGTCCTCGACTCAGCTGCAATGATGGCACCGGGTTGTCGGTGCTCTTTCGGCTAATCGACACATACCTTCCGAAACATCCGTGTCTGGAGAATATCTGTGTGAGCCGAAAGGTTAGCAATTCTGTAATTCAATTCCATTGCTGAAAATGTACAGAATTCTTAGGAAATATGTGAAATAACATTTATTTCACACATTTTCGATCCATTTTAGACATTAAACTCATTTCCTATGAATTTTGTACAATGACTGATCACATAAATTTTCGACAATATAATATACTCGTAATAAAAATTTTTTTTTACTAGAATGTCAAGATCTAAAAATATATCTGTTCCTATTTTTTATTTTTATAAAACTCTAAATGCTATACTAAATGACACCTTTACCCGTATACGTACCGTACCTTTATCTGAAGATGAATAAACACATCAACGTGAATAATAGCAGCAGAAGATAGCAGCACCATTCAAACAAATAGCGATTGTGTTTGCAAACCGCCATGGTTATATGTTGCGCAAAGCAGCGCTGCAATACATCCGGCACCTTGTGCGCAAGTCGACGATGTCATCTGCTGGCAACGCGGCAAAAATTGCACGGTAAAGCAGTAAAAATGTAGTTCTGAACGTTAGTATCGCGATACCGAGACCTAACCTACACTACACAAAAACGAGGAACGATAAAATCCAATTACGGTCATTATAAAAACCAAAATAACTTAAGATTAATACAGACTTGTAGAATAATACAAATAACGAGCCTACGCAACTATGTAAGTGTTTAACCTACAAATTAATTCTTCTTTTTGACGTATCATAAACATTAATAGCCTTGTTTGTTTTGATTAGTTTGTTGAAGGATGTTAAATTCCCACTTTATTTACAATCAACTTGAGACTGAACATATCAAGTTAAACATGAACTTATCTCAAAAAAATAATTTTATATCATAATTCAGTATACGAGCACCCAATACTCACCGTGGTGTCAGCCACTTTAAGACTCTAAGCCTCCACTATTTTATGAGGAGAGACGCGTAATCTACGGTGAGCCGCTGACTTTTCCAGTACTGCAACAAAACACGTTATAACATTTCACGGTTGATTTTAAGATGGACAGTTATAACTAAATTATAAAAGCGCGCGATTCGAATCGTCAACGATCCAAGAATCACTCGCAGGTTACAACACCTAAGTCTTAGGAGGGACATCGGTTATCTCTGTGTGTTCTACCGCCTTTACAACGGTGAGTGCTCCGAGGGATTGTTCGATCTGGTGCCTACTTCACCCTTCTACCACCACACCATTCGCCGAGGAAGGAAGTTTCATCCATACCGACTGGACTTGTGGAGAAGCACCACGGTCCGATTCTCAAGATCTTTTTTGCCAAGAACGTGCAAGCTGTGGAATGAGCTTGCTTCTTCGGTATTCCCGGAGCGCTATGACATGGGGTTCTGGTGTAAAAAAAGGTGTAAAGAGAGCTCTCCTTCAGGGCCGGCGTTGCATGGGCGATTCCCCTGGCGTTGCCCATGTCAACCAGCGACGGTGACCGCTTACCATCAGGCGGCCCGTCCGCTTTTACGTCAGTTCTTCAAGCTATAAAAAAAGCAGAAGTTAAGAATTTTACCAACATGCACAAGTCCTATCGCGATTACACTAGGTGGTACAGAGCTCAACTGTCTCCAATGTGAGCCGGCATCTTTGTGTTGTCCGTCGTTCAGCAGATGCACCATAACCAGGGCAGTTCAGCTTTTAATCTGTCTGTGATGGGGTCTGTTACACCCTCAATTGTATTTATTTATCGTATTAAAATAAAATTTGTAATGTATGTAGTGTAATTGTATTGTGTGCACAGGTAATAAATGCTCCAGTAGGATTGACGTACATATTTTATATTATTTTCATTATATTTACACTGCTCAAGCCATTATTATCGATAATATAGTATACATAGATTATATCCAAATTTCTAGCTTTTAATGAGGTACTAATGTATTAAAATCGTGAGCCAATGAAAACTGGTGCGTCATAAATGTATCTTTACTTGGAGTCAGACAGTCGATCTGATAGCAAAGAGAGATATCTACAACAATCTTTCTTTCTCTTACTCTCCCTGTTACTCGTTAATAATGCAACATTATTCAACGTGTACAGTATCTTAGCTTTAGGATTTCTAATTTTTATTGTACAAGGTTTTTAGGTTTTTACGATAGTGAATTAAATTAAATAATTAAATTATTTAGCCTTGAATTGTGTCGCAATCAAAATTTTTCTGTTATCAAATTGTAAAACGTAGTCTAGATATTACTAAATACTTAAAGTTATACATTTTGAACCAAGGTTCCACACAGCCACCTAAGGCCTTCATACCCAGATACATGTCAAAAGAATAAGTAGATTTTTAAACATTTTAAATATATAACTAATGTCAGATCGTATTTTTAACATTTAACATTTTTTCTATTCGAAAATACTTTTTCTAACAAAGATGTGTTTCTTCACATTATCGTGACGTGACGTAAAAATTGTAAATTAATAATTGTAAATTGTCTTTGGGATTTCATGGTGGAGGAAATCGGAAGATTTCGACACCAATCATCATTCTACTAATATTCTTATTAATTTCACCATAAACACAGTTAAAAGTTACATTTTCTGTTTTTTTTTTTATATTCAAATTTCGATGTATTATATTAATTATGTTACAAGCTACGATAATTTCCCTGAATCTCATATATATTTTTATCGAGGTTAATACTAAATCGCAATATGGAATGGGATATTTAAGAAAACAGGATTGCAATCTTTGCTTTGGACAATCTTATAAGGATACAAAAAATATATAATAAATTAAGATTTCCTTACTGGCTTATCCCGCAGGACAGCATCTGGTCGCAAGATAGGAACTACCCAAGCCTTTTTTTTATGTTAATAGTCGACAAACGAGCAGACGAGCCACCTGATGGTAAGTGGTCACCGTCGCCCATGGACATCAGCAAGACCAAAGGTATCACTGATTCGTTGTCGGCCAGGAAATGAGAAGAAGGTTAGAAAGAATGTACTGGCTCTCAAGCCCCCAGCCGGAACACGACGAGTCGTTTGGCGGCTGACTCAAGCTGGAAGGTGGTAGCTAGCCAGGCGGGCTTCACGGAAAGATAATAATACCAGTAATAATATTAATGACTTAATAATAATACTGATAATATAATCCATACGCGAAGCCCTACCACCAAGCAGGCTGGCTTCTGTCGCCTCTTACGACACCCTGTTCTGCCAGCATGGTAGTATTCTGAAGCCGCCCCAATACGGCCATCTTTCCGGACCATATAAACGCTGAAGACTTACCCTCGTCTAGCCTGGCTGTACACGTCTTGGACTACTAATAATAATCGACACGGCAACATTGTATCACTTAAGAAATCTCTAGAGCAACTAGTGGCAAAATTTCCTATGGAAAGTATGTCTAAATCTATAGATTCGTAGCCAGACAGACTAAAGGCTAAAATAAAATAAAATGAAAAAGAATAAAATAGAATAACATAGAATAAAATCGAATAAAATAAAATGAAATAAAATAAAATAAAATGAAATAAAATAAAATAAAATAAAATAAAATAAAATAAAATAAAATAAAATAAATAATCAAACTCAAAAATAGCTACTCCTATTTCGAATATAGTTATTTTTTCTTCATTACGAGACTTAAATTTATATGTACATATAACTTTTGTTAAAATCAAATTACTTCACAAAAAATAAATGCATTTTCATTTGTAACAGAACTAGACCAGACTAGGTACGAATATATCACGTAACAACTTTGTATTAAACAATTTAATTGCACTAGTACCCAAAAATTGAGACTCCAGATAGTGTTATCTGTTTTTAAAAGAACTCAATAGTTCAGACAGATAAGAACAGAGTAATATAGCATTAAAAAAGTAGTGGCGCTCGCTAAGTTGAGAAAAAATTTAATTATTATGCGCAATCAACTGAAAACAATCAAAACTAGTCGACAAACTGCTTAATACAAAAAAAACGTATGCTTATAATTATTACTTATAATTTTCCGATTCAATCGTCGATTTATATTAAGCCCGGAAAGTCGTGTAATGAAATTGACCGTCTGCGGAACTTCTTTTTCCTCGCCTCGACAATCTGCACTAAGTGACTACACAAATTAATGTAAACAGTTTTTGTTGATAAATTCTCTAAAAAAACTCAAAAACGACCGAATTTGATCCGAATTGCTGTCAATCATTTCCTGAATACAATACTATAATTGTAATAACATTTAACATGTACTTATTTTCTGAGTTACTCCGAAAACGAATACGCAATCTTTGTTACAGAAATATGTTTCAAAGGTTAGGTCATTATGCGAAAATGATAAATAAAGGCTAATTTACTGTTATTTAACCATTACACTTGCATTTAAAGTAACTTACTTTTTTTCGTAATTTGTGAATGTAATTGATAATGTCAAGAAAACTGGTTTTTAGCGTTTTAGCTTTTTTGTGTATATGTGATTATTTTACGCTTACTTTTGAACCTTGGCGTATTTTCTTTAAATATACAGAAGTATAAAAAATTGTCCTATGTCAAAAATGTTTTGCTCATCCGTTACTAATTTTTCCTAAGAATATACATACATATTGAGCTGTATTAACAACCGATAACCAAACACTTCGTTCGAAGCATCAAATTGCAAAAAAATAATGGCTGTCCTGGTAAAAATATTGGTCATTTAGTGAACTTCATTGTTGTCGTTAAATAGCAGTACATCTACTGCTGCAGTCGATGTGTTTCATTTCGCTGATAACAATTGCCGCTTTATTGCTGTTAGGTATCCATACGGTCGATGCAGAGTTACATATTATGCATATGCATATAAATTTGCGACTTACCACTTACGGCCGGTGTAACCTTTCTGTCTCTTACTGTTTATTAAAACAATATACTATAGTAACTGTGACTGAATATTTACTTTAGGAATCAAAGGTTATCATTTCTACCAATGAGATTAATCTATAGCCCTATCAAGGATCTATTTATTACAAACGACAAGTAAGGATTTTATTTATAAAATTGTACGAAAAAGAAACGGTTTGTAAACTGAGGGATAGAGAGGCTATAGGAACCTACCGTTAGTTGACACTGTGCTGTCGTTAATTTTAGAGCTACCAATTTACCATCAGTTCTAGTTTGTCAAGCCATATTCGAGCATTGCACGGCTTTTTAATATATCTGAATT
This sequence comes from Megathymus violae, assembly GCA_003671415.1. Classification (NCBI taxonomy): domain Eukaryota; kingdom Metazoa; phylum Arthropoda; class Insecta; order Lepidoptera; family Hesperiidae; genus Megathymus; species Megathymus violae. Next base: position 1,221,092 of record PDGT01000018.1, on the reverse strand, counting down.
TTGACTGTAGTGGAATTATTATAATGAAGATGTCATTTAAGAAATAAAAACATTAATTAAACTTTTACCGTCATTAAACTATCTCTATCCGGCTTCGCAGAATTGCTGATATTCTGCAAGCCTGGTAATCTGCATTCATTTTATTCTCTCGAAACGTAGTTTTCTAGATACTTTACTTATACAGTGTGTAAACTGCAAATGTACCTTTTATACCAATCATTTTAAAGTACAAACGGAAGGAGAGAGGAACATGCCCGAAGGAAATAGTTAGTATACCATTAGAACCTTACCCCGTACTCTCTACCCTGTAAAACTGTATCGTTTGTTAAATTTCAGGTCAGTAGAAAAGTTTCTATTCTATTTATAGTAATCCTGGTTGCGATATGAGTCCGGCTAAGTTTGTCTGCGTATTCACTTTAATTCATCGAGCCTAGCTAGATATTCAGCTAAACTTACTGAGTAATACTATATATGGTAAAAAAGCAATCAATAACAAATTGAATAGATCATATTGCCTACATGCAACTGGCCTATTTAACGCCCTCGATCCGATTGTAAATGTATGTACAAACATAACGCGGCAACTGGGTGCATGCTCCAATTTTTCTATTTTTGGAATAAGTAGAAACGTTTGAATAGTCAATTAAATAACCATAAGCGTGGAATGACTACGCCCTGCCCTCTGTACGAATTATACTATGTTCTAACCCACTTCTGAAGTTTATGTCACTTGATTTTATATCAAATTTACAATAAAGAACAGAATCTTGATAGCAAACTCCGCTTTTATCTACTTGTCATGGAGGAAATTAATTAATGTTTAAATTCTAGTCTAATCCTAACAAATCGATACATTGATTCAAATGTAGTAAAGTGAACATAAGCATTTATAAAAAAAATGTTTTGTCTGTGCAATATTTACGTTATAATTTTGAAGAAAAGCCAAATCTTTAATTCTCAGGTATCTTCTAAAAATTGTGACGTGCACAGTTTTAGGTTTTAAATTGGATATATTTTTACCTTAACTAATTGGATGTACTTTCAAATAACTTTGAGAACAAACTAACGACATAACTAATAACTCGCCACTAATCCACATTGGAGCATTTTGATGAAATAGGGTTCAAGCCACTGAATTAAGAAAGAGATATCAACATCAAATTCCAAATCATTTAAAGATTTAGGAATTTGTCAATACACTTGTGCATGTACTTCGTTTCCACCATCGTCTGAATAAAAACGATTTTCATGGAACGCAGGAAACAAGGAAAGAAACACCTCAGAGATAGTTTTAACCTGCACAGTTTTGGTGCTATTATTTCCAGGCGTTTTTGTTATTGAAATATTCGTCTTTACTATTATATCGAGACTTGTGTGACTTATAAAGATTATCCCAATAATATGCATATAAGGTGCAATATATTGCAATCAAAGATAACGATAAAGAAATATAATACATATATTCTTTGGTAATTTACACTTTTTTCCTTGTGGTATTGTTCCTCCAAATAAGACCAGTACATGCACACTGACATTGACGCTAAGTTACATAATATGAACAATAGGTATTTATTTTACGCAATAATACTTTTGTCGCAACTTTATAATCTCATTAATATATTTAAAACACATATTTTCTATATTCAGTTACATAGGTCCTCTAAATAACTCGAAAGATAAAATACTTTTTGGCCTATGCTATGTTATCGTGGCACATTAGGTAGGAAATATTGAAACAATGCAATTAATGGATCCTTCAATGTTAGCTAATTATGGAGGTACACCTTCCGCCCTTGCTTTGAGAAAAATGTTAACAATACGAGAGAACTTATTGTTAAGTGTGTACGAGCACGGACATGGTCGTTACGTGGGGTCAAGGATCGCAAGAAATATTTTGACCTGACCTCACGTTTTCTTCCTAAAATTATATATATTTTAGTAAGTTATGTAAGCCTTTGAACTCTGTAAATAAAGAAACCGACTCGCAGACATTCATGGTTTCTAATGAAGATAAAATAATAACAATAGAATTGATTACTCCAAAGTGGACAACATAAGTCCTAAAACATTATAATCATAGTTATTCCTCTGCTATGTATATGCTTAATATATTATTGTAAATTGGTCGCTGGACGTGCGTACTGATAAGATAAAGTTATTTCTTCAGCTATTTAATATAATTTAATAAAAAGTTACAATATTTAAATTGTCGTGTAAAAATGCAAAAAGGTAAGCGTCGGTGAAAATAAAAAATATATCGAATACGCTCTATAAACCAGTGTTGCGCGTGAGTCGGTCAGGTTGTCTTGTGGTTGTGTCACCGCAATTGCTCTCGTTTGCCGCTAATCAGCTGCAAGTGCCACAACAAACTCACCACTCTTATGAACTACGTAAATGATACATTCGTGTAAATTCGAATTCGAACGCACATGCACATTAAGTTATTTAAGCCCAATCTAATCACACATCGCTACAATCATGGTCGCCGCTCACATATTTTCTGGAGATAATTTGATTTAATTTGTGCTTGTATTTAATTTGTATTTAAAGTATGTTTGCGACTATTATGGTAACTTAATTTCCAGTTAAATAATTATATCTGCTAGGTGCGAGGTTACCAACCAACCAACTACCAACTCACTAATCTAACAACTCAGTTAAAAGTAAAGTTAAAAGAAGTTAAAAAGAGTTAAAAAAAGAAAGTATACTTTTTTATTCGATATCCGAGATAAGTAGATAATAATGCATGTAAAAGAGTGATTCGGTAAGAATCCAACAGAAGAACTTATAACAGTCCAATTGCGGTACTTGTCAACTCTGAATGTGATACGAGTTAAGGTAGACAAGTGTGGGTTGGCAAATATCACTCTACTTTGACAATATTAGACAGGAAGAACTCAGAACTTATGTAACTTACCAAACGATGTGCTCCTTCCTTGCATTAAGTGATAATTTACATTCAAAATCGCGCGCTGCTTTGTAAATGTACAAAACGTCCAGGTTTTTAAAGTTAGATCTTTAAACGGGGAACATTAAAAATGGAAAAATACTATCGAGGTACATCGAGTGGAGAGCCGTCTACAATATTCTGGTATCTGTTACTTAATAGGTTACACACACAGGTTAGGTTAGGTACTCAAATAAAAGCCAATCAATATATTAATGTTCCCATAAAATAAATCTTTATCGTATCTTATAGCAAAGGTCAATGAATATCGCACTCGACTGAAACGTAATATTGCATCTGCTGACTCTATTTGAAAACAGAAATTAAGTAAAGCAATTCGGTAATATAATTATAAGTAACAAGTATTGAGAACTTAACAACTCTTGTATATTTGTATGTAACATTTAAAATTATAGCACTTTATTGTTTGCCTTGCAATGAACAAAATTGACTTTTATATCAATAGAGTAAGTCTGTGCATAACTTTTAAATATAAATAATTTGGTTGACCGAGATTAGATTTGAATCATATTGTTCGTCAACGACCCCATAGTCCAGTTGGTAGTGACTCTGCCTGCAGTGCAAGGGGTCCCGGGTTCGATTCCCGGCCGGAGTAGACATTTATATGACAGATAAATGTTTGTTCTCGGGTCATGGATGTTTGTAATGTTATATTTGTGTATGTCCATGCCACCCGCAACACAGGGAATCCTAGTGCGTGAGGGGGGGTGTAAACGTTTATTTATTACAATAAGATGGATTTTATAAATTATCTGCATTTATTGTATCTGTGTAGGTACATCAATGATATTTGTTGTATTTTACTAAATATCACAAGTAACAATTAATTTATTTTTAACAGTTTAACGGTTTGCATGTTGTGCAACCAAATATGAGACTGTCTTCGATGACCAGTTCACGTTTAAAATATCATGGTCGATAAATTTGAGACTAAATTAATACAGAACTTAACGAGTAATATACTTTTTCAATATTTGAAAATAGATTATGCTATGATGAAATTCCAGTACAATTACATTCGTAAACGCTAACAAAGCCATTCACTGTGGTAACAAAATATTGTAAAGAAATTAAAAATTACTACTGGTACTCAAATATCTCTTTTAAATTATATTGAGCTTGAGCTTAGCTATATCGACCCATCCACAGATACAGATTTTTCCAATTTTTCATATAGCTATTATAAACAACACCGTCTTAAAACCGTGCAAAGAATAGCTTAACGACGTATTATATTATTGACATTTTAGTCTAATTTAATATTACAAAAATATTAAAAAAGTTTATAACGACCTCCCCCAGGTTGGTTTGGACTTAAGAATGGATGCAGTTCGTCGGACCTTTAAGAAAAAAAAAAAACAAACTATAGAGAACATAAAAACGGGCATGAGTTCTTATTTGTCGGTCGCAAAAACGCCGACTTTTTGTTTAATACATTGAAACTCTACGGACGTCTTTATAATAGCACAAGTACGTACTATTTGGGTCACTCAATGTAAATATTCAATAGGTAGTTGAAACTACAACAAACCTAAACAACGACACAATGCATTTCATTGTTGTATTTCTAGTCTGTAAAGAACTGAAGTATTTCAAATAGACCATTCATCACAAACACTACAGATCTTTTAGCTGTGAAAGAGACATCAAATAAATCCATATATACACATTTTGAAAATGTATTATGCATTCATTTACTTTGTATACTACTTGTCCAAAGATCGAGTTCAGGAACTGGTTTTAAAAAGTGGTTTTCTTATTAAATAGGACGTTGAACGTTTGTCCCAAAGCATTACGTAATTTGCGACTCGATATCAATTTGTTTCCTCCTCTCGTTGGACCGTAATAAACATTTACAATACTTAGTCTGTTGCATGAGTATCGAAGTTGCAAAATTTTCAAACAACTATCAATGGCTGCTCTCGGCAAATTTAAATACAAATCTACGATAGTGTTTGTGGATTCGGCGAAGGCTGAATTAGGAAATCGTTAAAATTGACATTAATGGACGAAATATATCTTTTTAACTAACTCGAATATGAAAATTCACAAATACACATGCATACATAGGTATATGTGTATATACGTATTATACATTTATTTATTTCTTATGATCCAAAATTAATAATGGAACAAAGGCGGATTTAATGCTCTAAGCATTCTCTACCAGTCAACCTTCAGGCAAAATTGGGAAGCGACGATGGCGGTGCATATGATTAAGCAAAAATAATATACATATATAAAAATAAATTACATATACACAAAATAATATACAAATAAAGTATATATAATTAAGTATTGGTATAATTACTGTAAACACAATGTACAAATGATATATACAATATAACTATAAAAATACATAGGGAATGTAATGATGGTAAATCTAGTTGTTATGAAGCAGATCGCGAAGTTTTTTCTTGAAGTTCAATCTAGTGGCTGCTTTTCTCAGAAATTTCCATGTTAACCATCAAACATATTTTGAAGGAACACAGCGGTCAGTGTACATTATTTCCAGGCAGGTACACAATCCCGTGCAACTCGTTATAGACCTCGAGTATATTATCATTAAGGTTTTTTTATCGTTTTTTCGAGTCCAGTACATTTGCAATGTTTAAATTTATCAATGCTATTCGATTTAATTTACAATGTTCTTATGTAACGTCTACGATTTACAATTGGTAGGAGTATTTATGTGAGCATAGTATTATGTAAGTAAAATATACACCTCTGACAATGTTGTTACATTGTTTTGACAGTATCATTGATCCTAGTCCGTCCCGAAAATTATTTCTAAGAGAACATCAAAGACCTTCAGTTATGATCGCATAAGGAGTATTGGTCGTTATATAAGGCTATAATATACCATTGTGCCTTGAGTTCTGAGCGTTTGAGTGAGTGCCATTCACGACGTTTAAAATTCATTTAATCATCCTTGAAAACTTTACCTTTGAATTGTTATTAGTAATTTCCTTTAATTTTTATAAAGCACTGTTCATTTTAATATTCAACAATGTACCTTATATGCACTTATGCCTAAACGGCCACGATAGCTATATTGAAATAACCGTGCCTCCATATAAATATCAAAAAAACATATACATATATAACCCTATAATTAAAACGTATATCTTATTTTTTGTATAAAGTTGTTAATTGAATGGATTTTAATCAAATTTACCATAAAAACTCCAATATTAATCAGGTTTTGTTTAGCTATGAACTTGATATGAATGAATTGATTAATATGACCGACAAGGCGGAACAAGCGTAAAAATACGACTTTACTACATCAAAATGATTCGGTCGCAGTAACTTTGTGCATGTTATGTATTTGCGTGGCAGTTAACGGTCGTTCAAGTGAATTACAAAATAACAAACAAGTTACATTTGCATTAAATACAGAACAGCGGTCCGTGTGGCTCGTTGATCATTAAATTGGACTGAATTTGATCGGCTTCTGGCTACTGGTTGATAGTGATCGATTTGTCCATGTGACTATAGTAGGTAAGTGTTGCGACACTGTAATTCTCGAAAGACTTGCGTATCGTACGAGCTAATGCTACAGCGATGTATTTAGCGGCCTCGCGTCTCGTGTTTTTAAACGACTTTGAAAAGGAGGAAGTTATCAAGTCGTTTATATTGTTTGATTAACTCGCTGAGAGATTGTTGAACTCTTCGAAATTTGCAACATTACGTCAACGTCTTAAGGGGTGAGAATTTTAATTTAACATGGTACATGTCTGCATATTTATATTGGCACCTACTGTTGCACATCGTCACAATACAACTGCGGTGTCCATCAAGGTTTGATATTAAAACTACACGTATTCCGTTGTACTTCAATAATAAGTACATAATTCACTGTGTAGTTCTTTTCACCTAACTATAGGTGACTAGCCCTGGAATGATGATGACATACTTTCATCCACATTTTTGAAACTTGAAATATATTAAATAATTAATAGTATTATTTAACAGTTATTATTATTATTATACTTCATTTTAATGTTTCAGGTAAGTGTAATTATCAAAATGATTTGGATATCTATCTAATATAGGCTATTTAATTAACTAACACTTTATATCAATGATCTATTTAATTAGATATGTATTATACGTTTTATTTTTATTTTGTTAGAGAGTATGTAAAAACACTATATAAAAATATTATACAAACTTTTGATACATATTTTATTTGCTGGATTTTTGAAACGCACCGAAATAATTTATATATCCAAAAAATATTAGTACCTTTAGAGTCAAATCAAAGTTTAATATGAAATATAATCTTGTACAATATAAATTATCAAAAAAATATTACAATAATGTCATAACCTTTGTTCTGTTTATATATATAATACAAGGTGATAAATCAATAAACCACCTTCAATATTTGTATTTCAGTATATTGGGCATTATTTGGTTTTCTCTCATGCCGAAGTTTTTAGATTATCCACTTCGTTGTAGGTCATCAATTCGTTATATCGATATACTTATTTGATAATGGAAACTTTAATAATTTAGAAATGTGGACTAACTGTGCGTCTTTAACGGTTTGCCTGCTGACGAATGTTCAAAGAACTTTTCTTTTTAATAATCGCACTCAAATTCCGTGACTGGAAAATATGGTATAAAACCAGGATCCATCAATACCATTTGAATACCTAGCATTCGTCAGTCACCAAACTGGTCCGTTACCAATGTCCGTTAGTAAGTTCAGGGACACACAAAATTCGAGGAATAACAGAAATGGACTGTGAAGAATAAACTTAAGCGTTCACATACTCATTTTTTAAAGCTATAAAATATAAGCAGAGTGAAACTATACCACGTTCCCGTTTTATATCTAGTAGATAAATAAGCGTGAAATCAAATCAAAATATATTAATGGATCAGCAGTCGTGTTTGACATATTAAGTAATAAATTATCTCAAAAGGTTAAACTTAAACATGTTTTGTTTTATGATTACTTTGATTACAATACACCACAACTCCTCTTCACACCCCAACATCGACATCCGACCTCTGAAACAATGCTTTTATCATTATCACACTACGATTGCTTCGATACGAATATAATTCAATACGTAAATGTCTTGTATATTTAATCTATTCTTCGACGAAATCATCATCTACATATCTACATCATCGAAATTAAAAATTTGAAAGGCTTTAACCCATTAGCATCCCACTGGGGGGCATTTTTCTCTCCAGAATATACTCAACCCCGCTACTCCACGGTTCTCCTGTGCAGCTTATTGCAGGGATTAGTAGCCAATCCACGGGTGGGAATTTTTGCGTGCTATATAATACGACGAGCATGTTGGGGCGACGCTGATGCCATTCAGAGTTTCATAAAATAGGAATATCAACTCTCTATTGCAATAAAATCGTTTTTGAATAGACATGGGCAACAACTTAACAGTATGGGTTGCGAATTCCGCTTTCGCCTTATGCTCACATTCGTAATATCGATAAATTTACTACGAAAAATAATATTCGTGTATCACCATATTGTGTTATTCAGTGTGTAATTCGTTGGGAGTGGAGACCTTGCGCGCGAGTTCTATAAACAACCATAAGCACCGCTCGTTGCGACCTCCGCGCGAGTTCCGGCGCTCCACCCAGCTCCGTGCGATATAAATAAATCTATCGTTAGCATATACCGTATAGAAATACAGCAATATTACAACTTATAATGATCACACACATATTATATTATACTACACTTGATATAGAATGCAAAGCCAATCATTTTTTTTTTCATTATATTATCTGTTAGTTTATAATGTATGAGACAGGAATAATGCGGATTCCCTGCGTGATTGTTAGTCGGCAACACGTCAGTCAGTGTCAGTGATGTCCACGTGCGACAATGAAAACTTACCATCAGGATGGTCGTCTGCTCGTTAGTTGACTAATTTTTTTTTTATGTTAATAGCCGAAAACGAGCAGACGAGCCACCTAATGGTAAGTGGTCACCGTTGCCCATGGACATCAGCAAGACTAAAGGTGTGATATCATTGAAAAAATAATAAATAAATAAATGCTTAAACTAAATTATTTTTATTTAAGACTTTATATAAGATTGCATCAGGCTATACACTGGACCTCGCCCTTACTTCGTTTCGCAAAAAAAATTGCACGTACATACATCCTCATAGCTCGTAGGAAGCAATTTATTATTTGAAATATTTTTTTAGCCTTCTCATAAATTGAATGTTTACGTCATTTTATCTTTTTAGGGAATTTTGGCCGTTATATGAATTAGATACAAGTTTATTTATTGCATCAGCTACAAAAATCTCTAAACATTATTTACCTACAATTTAGCATAGTTACTACCGGTATTCTACCAAAAAAATCATGTTCCCGGATTAAACTATCAAAATAAAAGTCAGGTTTAACTATGCCAAGGATGAGTATGACATCTTCAGTGGTGTCTGCGTATCACCGTTATGGACTCGCGGTTAAAAATAAAATAAATGTGTTATTATCTCTATGTCAATAATAAAAACTACATTATAATCATCTACCTATACTGTCGTAAAAGCGTTCCTATACACATTACTTATGTTAAAAATAAATCTTTTAAAACGCTAATAATTACAGTATAAGTACTAATTATTGTTTATGAAAGATATTTCAATTTTATTACCTCGGTATCTCCCGCAACATTTCAAATAATAAAAAAAAATTAACTCCGAACTCGAAGTAAATCAGTCATCAATCTTATATGCTGTATGTATCTACAATAAAATGAATGAAAAATCCTTTGAAGGTTTTATTGTGTAATACAATTTTTCCTGCGTATTTTTTTTTTACAACTCACTGCCGATTTCACGATGACACCATTATAATGGTATATTGTTCAAATCAACCATAATGAATAAATAAATGGTAACAGTAACAAGAAGCAAAATTAATTTCGAGTTCACAACGGTACAAAAGAACTGACGGCGTGAATGTGTAGAAGTCGAACACGCAAAAAAATATTTACACAATATCACATTTTCGTTATATAAAATTATAATATGAGATTTTCAACATTTATATGTGCACAAATTGTTGTATTGTTATGATACGAGTAATATAATATTGCAAATTTTAAATTCCGAAATGCAAAGATATTTGAAGTCTCACAAAACTAAGAGAACTGTCCATTTAAAACCACTTACCCTCATTATTAATAACATTTGGTGTAACTCTATACGAATATTAAATTTCATATGACCACACTTCATGAGAGGGCAGTATGGAATGTCCCTACGTTACTAGGTCGACATTACCTTGTTAGATATTTAGCAAGCATTTGACTCAGTACATACGGTCAACGCATTATTATTTATAAATTCATACCTGTACGATATTCCCACATGCCACTAATAAGATAGATACATAAATCAGGGCTTGTTATTCTGTAAAATATACTATATATGACTGATGTTCCAAAGTTGCTGGAATTTAAACCGTAAAATAATCTATATAAATACAAATCAGTTGCCGAATGTATGACAGAGCATTAACTGAGAAACACTCTACTGTTTTTCTGTTCAGTTTGTAACTATAACAACAAGGTATGTGTGAAATATTTTTTTTTTGAAAATGAAGCGGAAATGTTGGAAGTTTGGATACAATTTTTATATAAAATAAATATATATTATTATTTTATGTAGGATTTCTCAAAATTGTTATAATTTTGTCAGTTTGAAGTAAAACCAAGAATTCTGACTGCACATTCAATATCTTGCCTGTTCTACAGCGCCCAATAAATTATTTTTAGAATTTAAAAAATAGCGATGTGTATACATGGCACACGTGTGAAGATGAGACGGGTCGCTAATTATAAACGTTCAGTACGTACGTCACGTACACCCCAGAGTATACTTTATTATATAAATAGTGAAATGGGCGAGACTAAACCAAATATATTGTTCAGTATTCTTTTATAAAATTATATTACTATTAAGTATAAACATATTTGAACTTTTTCTTGTTATCAAAATATTAAACCATTTATTGCAACAGGCATCTGAAATAATTGCACTCTTTGTGGGTTGGCTCATAATATAAAATAATCATAATTATATCTAATGATGTCACAAAGTTTTATTCGTATACTAGCTAATGCCCTCGCTTCGCTGCGGAAAAACTACCTTACGCTTAAAGATAGTATCTGAATTATTCAGAGGTTTTGTCGTTCTGTGGATTAGTAATACATATATTAATTCATAACTTTTATTATTTATGGACGGATTGCAATGAAAGAAACTTTAAGTAGTAAGTGACGCTTATTGCAATATATTAGTGAAAACCAGAACAAAATCGGTTAAGCCGTTTTTGATATTAGCGGGAACAAATGCACAGACAAAGAGACAAAAATTCTAACAACTATTATTTTGGCTTCTATTGCATTAATAAAGGCCCCTAATAAAAAAAATTCTCATATTTCCTTCATGTACAGAAAGCGATCAGTTACAATTTTATTATTAGTACAGATATAGATAGATTATGTATGCCATGATGATCAGATGGTTTGTCACGCTTTCTGTGCTCGCGATCAAGTGAAAAAATTTTTACTTAATATATTACAAAATACTCCAAATCTACAAATAACGTGTTTTCTCAAATTTTTATCTACTGAAAATATAGCACACAATCTCTACATATTAATATTCCTTATTCTTACTTAAAAATACTGTTCTGGGACACACTTCATGTAATATTCACTGGCACTGGCATAAATTCTACCATTTTCAAAATTTTTGCTTGTCTCTGTGTCATCGTGTAACTAACAAACGTTTATTTAAACAAATAAATATTAAAGATGAAATCAATTTTGTGATGATGAACTACATGAAAAATATTATATATATATATATATATATATATATAAACAGAATACTACCACAACTTATTTTATGTGGAATGGCTGGAATAAAAATAATAAACAAAATTCTTACATGGGCTATTATAACCTAATAAATAATTCAGTCAATATTTTCGATTAATTACCATTTTCATATAATCATCATACTTCATTTCATATCAGAGAAATCTTCAAAATATTCTCGAAGGTGTACGAAGTCTGCCAGTCTACACTTAGCCAACGTTGTAGACTGTGGCCTTTACTCTTAACGCTATTGAGACCCAAGCCTAACAGTGAGACTGTAACAGTGAGTGATTAATATGAAGGGGACATTATTTAAGTTTCACTGGACGCTTATGACTTATTAATCTAATTCAAAATTCGACCTTAATTTCATGTTGATACGGTGTGTAATTTGCTAGTTCTTTAATAAAAAGTGAACGTTTCACACGAGCCGATGAGGCAAATGATATTGAACTTGCACCAATTTATTCAGCGTGACTTTCAGATTTGTGTTTCTTGTTACTAATATTAAATTTCGATTTATATTACCAAACTCTTCCGGTCGAATATTGCAGTAGAAATTTGGATTTGTCAATTAATTTAAATGATAATTTTATATCCGAACATTGAGATCACCCACCAATAAAAGATATCATTACTATCTATAGGATAGAGCCATTTTTAAATATGTCCTGTATGTCAGTAACTTTCTTGAATCATTAATATATATTTGCTATAAAAGTGACTGATTAAAACTTACTAGAATAAGCAGATGAAATGGGCAAGTTATTAAAATATTCAAGAAAAAACTAATGGTGATTTATTTTTAAAATGCTTTCAAACATTTTTCAAAATAATAAATTTACTAAAGAAAAATTTATTTACGAGGTATTTTAAATGCAGCAGGAATTGATCTGATGAGTAATAGATATTCTCATGATAACTGTTAAATCATTTTACGAAAAATTTAGCATTTCTTAATAATTCTTAAACATTTTTTGTGTCATGCGTTGAGTATTTGAAATAACACACCGCAACATAACTATACTGTTAATAAAGTGTGACTTATTATGAATATGTAAATAACCTACAAACGAATGTAGACGGTCCACCTGATTGTGAGCATTCACCGCGACCACGAATGTTCGTAAAATGTAAGGCTTTATCGACGTGTTGACGGATAAGCAGTTTTTAATGGGAAAGAGTCACAGTAGTTACAGATTACAGACATGTTACAGTCATTAACTCTAACGGTACAGACAACAAGTGGCAAAAATGAGAATCGATCGATTTTTACTTGTTAACACTTTGTACTACTATTTTTACGTTCGGTGTCAATCTAATCGGTTATGCTATAAACTATGCACGGCAGTTAATTTATACTTTTTCATTATGTATTCGTCAACAGCTTCGCTCTACGTAAATTAAGTTACGATTATACGATTAATACGATTTTAAAATCGTATTTACATATTGGTGGCTCTTTTAAAGCTCATTTAACTTATGATCCACTTGGCTAATAGAGCTTATATTGACCCAATATTTTTTATCTTGTCGAGACAATCCTTACCTATCCTAGACTCTCATCATTTTATGTCCCTCGAAGAAGTCTAATTACGATTAATAATAAGTATTTTTTTATATTTTCATCGAATACTAAAAAAACTATGAAACTAAGGAAATCAGAATATTATTTTCTACATAAGTACAAAAATCATTTGCATTGAAGCCGCACATTTATTTAAGCCAAAATTATATTCTTTTGACCTTCAGCTTTTCCACTAACATTAATTTTAGTGTTCATTTCTTATTTCTATAAAATAAAAATGTCGCGTAATAATTGTATTTGTAATTATTTAACGAATTAGATTTTAAGCAGAGATCACAAAAAATATTTAGTTTAAAATATAGCAATTGACCATGAACATACCATCGTTACGACAACGATCCGATGTAAATTTCCACTGAATTTAAATCACAATTAGCAGAAATTATTGTAAAATGCGGGTGGTGTAGTGCGAGCAATGCGGTTGAAGGGAATTATTTAATTTATATACACATGTTTAAGCACGGTATGAACCGACCAATGAGGGACAGGCCATAAATACATGTTCTCGTAGCCTCAAATCGGTTAGGAGTATCGAAGAGTAATTCAACATCTCCTGGCTGTTAAAAGTATTTATGTTCTAAATTTTGAAAATTGTTCCTCAAAATGAAAAATAAATATGAATAAATTTTAGATGGAATATTCCACGCAGTTGTTTATTTAATGAAATGTTGTATACTATTACGGTGATATATAAAATGGTGTGTGACCAAATGTATATCCTTATTGTGACTTTCATTTTCATCTCTTATTAACAAGCTAACATCATATACTATTTTTATTCTCTTGCCCAGACCATCAGACACTGTGAGCTGGAATATTTATTTATAAAATAAAATGTGGAATAATACTCCTATTTAAAGTCTGCCACTGTTACTTATAGGGGTTGAGATAGTATGCCTCAATGATCTCATGTAATGTAATTACAGCATTAAACACAACATCACAATACAATTTCATATTACATTACAAATTATTGTCCTTCTTCACGCGGACCGTAAAAAACAATATAATATAACTGAAAAATTAAATAAACAATTTAAATTTAATTAACTCTCTGTTTAAAACTCAAATGAACATTTAAAAGTATTTTTTTTTTCGTTATCAGCATCAAAACGAGAACAAAATTTGTATTTTGCAATCATTATAATATCGGCATACACTGATCAAGAAACTCAGCACAAGAACTTATGAGTACTACAACTTTAATTATTTTGAGAATCCACCCACGTTTGGCATATTTATTTCTTAGAATTGTAGAAGGGTCGAAGGTATTTAGAAAAACTCCTAGATCCCGACCGACATCAAGCTATCTGTAGTTATTACGAACTCCACGGATTTTTATTTAGTACATAAAATCGAGTTTACATTACACACATGGGTGATTTAGTTCCAACAAATCATTTTGCATCTATGTATTTGATTCTACACCAACGCAACATTAATATTGGTATCAATAAGTTGGCCGTATTGGAGTGGCCTAGAATACTGACCCCAATCCCATGCTGCCAGAACAGGGTGTCGTAAGAGGCGACGGAAGCCGGCCTGCTTAGTTGTAGGGCTTCGAGTAAAAAATCAATATCAATTATTAATAATATTATTAAGTCACATTATTATTACTGGTATTATTATCTTTCCGTGAAGCCTACCTGGCTAGCTATCACCTTCCTGCTTGAATCAACTGCCAAACGACTCGTGTTCCGTCTGGGGACTGGAGAGCCAGTACTTTCTTTCTTCTTCCATCATGGCCGACAACGCATTAATATTGCCTTTGGTGTTACTAAGATCAATGAGCGACGGTGATCACTTACCATCAGGTGGCTCGTCTGATCGTTTGTCGGTATTTTACATTTAAATATACCTATATATCTACCTATACTGTACGTATTATACTGTTTTCATTACTGGTTAACCGACACTACAACCGAAATAAATCAAAAGCAGTTCATGATTAATTATTTCTAGATATAATCTTTCTTCTAAAGGTAATAACTAACCATTTAAGAAAAATCCATGTCCGAGTACCACCAGGATTTAACTGGATAGTATGAAGCTCAGTGACTTCCTGTAGTAGGGACCAGGCGGCACAACCGTATTAGTTGTTTAGCAGCGTGCATCACGAGTAGGAAAACTTGCCATAAACGGAAGGATGGATGCTTCGTGTGTCCGTGTTTTGTTTACCTACCGCCAGTAAACGTCAAAAGAAAGTCAATCTCCATAGGATTAGGTGGCTGGTTGTCTGGAGTTCTTAATACGCCTTAAAATCGCTTCGGGAACCATCCCGTAGATACAAAGAAGCTTTCCTGACATTAATGAAACTAAGTGAAAACGGAGAATATGTGTACTGATATATAATATAATATAATGATATAAGACATTAATTTTCCACTTACGTCATCACCGTTTCATTTTAAAGATTTTGTATGTCGTCATTGCTAACAAAATATTACAGTGGCACCACCGGAGGTCTCCCTATAGGATTGGTATTCATTCAATTCCCGCTTAGCAGTACGAATACCAATATTTATACTCCAGTGATGGTGCTAAATGTACTATCACAATAGGTAGCTTAAATTTTACCTCCAGGTTTAACGACAGCTATCACTTATTAATGACGTGCAATCAAAAAGTCGTTCAAGTTATGTATGCATTATTTTATCCAAGTATTAATTTCAGGGAGCAGACCTACAGTAATAGGCCTATTTTGTTGAATATTTATAAGTCGATATCTATCGCAGAGTTACAAATTAACTAAATGACCTCTCAGAACTTGTACGCTTAATATTTTACTCACACTCGTATAAATTTACAATCTACAGGACATTAAGGCTACGATATTACTCCACATTAACAAGAACGAAACGATTTAGCTACCTTAACCACAAACTTGTTGAAACAGTAAAATGGATGCAAACATCCATACATTAAACAATCAAACCAAAATAACAAAGTGGTGATTTATCTCGGTCTCAAAAACTCGGTTTCTCGGTTTTAAATATTTCGTTATAACAATTAAGGAGTTACTTAGATCAAGATTTCGCGACTTGTTGCTACGTTAGCGATTTCTTCCAAACAACCTTGAAGTAAAAACCGAGACTAGGAAAAAAATTTAGGGATGTACAATTAATTTTGTTTTTTGTATAAAGTAGTACATTATTGTGAAGTAAAATAAACGTTAATACCTACCTCCTCTCTAAAGATACCCTATACCGCGGTAGTTATGAACATCTATAATTATATTGATACGTGAAGAAACAACTTTGTACCCCTTTTATCCCTCTGCTTTTCAACCGATTTTTTTTATTTAGTAACTATTGACGAGATTTAGTGTTATCAAAATTTTTTTTTTGTAAAATCTAAAAATTATTTATAATAAAAAAGACAAAGGCCTACTTACCAGTTCCGGGCCTTTTTCTATTCTGTTTGTCAACTGACATTCTTTTTTATATATTGTTAGCTATTGACGAATTTTACTGTAATATAAAAAATGGAAACATTTTAAATAAAATAAAATAGTCAATATTTACGTTGCAAAAATTGGTACATGATTTGTAATTGATTTAACCTCCGCAGTGAAATCCACTCGAAGAGACTCTCTCTTATCTAGATTATTTATGTGTGAAATGCTAATGATTGAAATATGCCAATGTCAATCACATGTTAGAAAAAATAAAAGTAGGCAAACGTTGTTTTGCCATATACATTATTAATTATATTTATCGCTTATTATAATAATTTTACTAAAAAACAATATCAAGCCCTTAACGCAATAGAGTGTACAATATTTTTTGTTGTCCCATCTTTAGCTAACACAAACAAACTGGATGGTTTGCCCACTCGAGAGCATGCCACGTATAATCGTCCGTATAAAAACCATTTTTTGATATGAAATAATGATAAATTTATTTGTAAATAACACTGTAATAGTAAAATGATAATTGTAAACGTCACGTAAAATTATTGAATTACTAATATCGCTATTAAAAAATAGGAGTTGATCGTATAAAGTAGAAAATTTAAAGTTGTATGTATTTTTTAATGCCACATCATAAAAAAAATAAAAAATTTTGTCCAAAAAATGAGAAAATAAAATTTGGGGTGGACCACCCTTATCACTCAGGGCTATAAAAATAGATAATGACCTTTTCTCAGACTTACTGAATGTACATGTAAAATTTCATCAAAATTGGTCAAGCCGGTTCGGAGGAGTACGGTAACTAAAACTGTGACACTAGAATTTTATATATTAGATAATAAAAGTAATTTAAGAATAATAACAAATAATTTTATCGTAATTTCTTGTTATATGGGAATAAATACGACGAGTAACTACGTAGCCTAGGCGAAATGTCAGAATTGAAAAAAATGCGTTAAATATGGCTTAATCAAGCTATAACTCATTTTCCCTGTTGATTGTATTTTTTAAATATCATTATTTATTATATCATGTATCATTATTTATTTGTACACGCTCAGAGTTGACGTAATTGAACAATTTTTTTTATGTATGCAAATATTATAAACAATTTAACAAACCAACCTCTAATTGAAGCAAAAAACGTAATGAATTACAGTCGAATTTCAGCGACTGAGCTATCACTACTATACAATAAATACATTACAAACAACCAAGACCCAAGGACAAATATTTATATATCACATACATATCAGTTCTGCCTGAAAATCGAACGCGGGACTTTTAACTCGGCAAGAAAAAAAACTACAGAAACTATTTAGGATTCAATAATTTAAAAAAATTGTCTGATTATTGTATTACTAAAATAAATATTACTTAATGCCATCAGACAATTGTTTACAGTAAAAACATGACCACTACCAGAAAATTATTAGCGAAAACGAACTTAACGTAAGTATGGCCACCTAGCTCCTCCTCATCATCATCCCAGCCGGACAACGCCCACTGCTGGGCATAAGCCTCCCCCAAGGATCTCCACGACAATCGCTCCTGCGCTGCCCTCAGCCATTATTTAATTCTACGGTCAAGCATATAAAAATATTTCCAGGTCAAAAAATTAATACAGTGACAATATTTTTTAATTTATAAGACGTTTGTGAAAGCGTTACAAGACCGCAACGATTTGACAAAAATTGGCATGAAGTAGCGACTAGCAAGTCGTGCAATAATATGTTGTGTTATAGTTTCGCAAACATGTCAAACACAAACTATAATTAATAGCCAACCTGCAGAGAATGGCCGACATGAAAGACAAATTCACTTCCCATTGAACGCATTCAAATATTGGTTTCGGTAGCGTCGTCATTAATTTTGCTGTTAGTTTGTTACTGAATAGTATTCATTAGCATTATTTGGTCTACGCTCCGTTTAACCACGGAGATTATTAATCAGATCTCATTAATTACTCAGTACTGGGCTAGAATATATTATTGGGCTAAAGGTCTATTAAAGCTGTAGCGGGCTTGCAGTTGGTAAGTCCTCGGGTAAGTTGAAAAAATACTGATTAGGATGAGTGACTGCTAGTGAAAAAAAATTTTAGCTGATTCTGTGATTCGGTGACAGTCAATTTTAAGGAGTCCGGTTCCTTAATATCGTTGGATAGTGATCGTTTAGCCTTGTTGGCCTTCAGTGATATAACAACTTGCAACACGTGATTAAGCAGTACATTTTTCTCCTATAGTATAATATTTTTCTCCGTGCAGTTAATAGATAAGCCGGCTAGAGCGGTGAGCATGTTGGGCGGGCGCAACGCCATTATCGATAGAAACAAACGGGTCATCGAAGGCAGGTGCACGGCGGAGGTGCGGTATACAAAGGTGCTGCGAAATTGTTATGTTATGATAATTGTTTGTCAATTGTTATGTAATTTGTTTTTCATCATTACCCCCACCTAATACCTGCGAATTAATGCAATGCTAATTTAGTACAAATATGGAAGAGAAAATAAGTGGTTTTGCGCATTCGTTCTCTGAATTTGTTTAGTGACATAATGGCTACTCTATTTTAAATCGTTATTATTCTTATTTTAATAAATACGTTGTTTTATCTATTTTTCTTTCATTTTTATCACAATCCCACATAATGACAAAACTACACACACACTATCGATAACTCTTATCGACAACAATAATGCGTATCACTTATGCCCGCCCATAAGGCCGGTGAGTGGGAGGGAGAGCAAAATACTCGCTTCACCGCTCCGACGATTTCGTTTCGTTTCGACTGAATGTTCAATTCAACAATTCAGTGCAAAAGGTTACGAGTACAACCATAAGTATTTCCTTCGCAGCATCGTAGGTCATTGCAGATACCTACATGCATCAAGCTAAGCCTTTGTTTAAGAGTAAATTACCTCTTATTTAGATACTGTTTTAAGGACATTACCCGGAATAATAAGTAAACAAGTGATTGATGATGTTGATGGCTTGATGGCTGGAGATAGGCCCCATTGTCGTTTTACACCGCTCACCGAATAACATAGCTAACTAATTTCAAAGAGGCCTTAGCCAAGGTTCTCGTTATTATGAAATTGTCAGCTTTGATATAAAAATAATACAGCGTGTAGCGACAGTTATAATATCGGCGGACGTATCTGGTATTGCAACATACTTTTATAAATAGTGTACGATACCCATAGACGGGCTTATACCTCTTACTTCGTAGCTAATTTAATGAAACTTCTTTCGAAGTGATAGAATGTGATACCAATGTCACATTTGTTTACCGAATATATTATGTAAATAGTAAAAGTAATTTATAAACGTACAAACAAAATAGTGTGAATTTCTACGACGAAGTAATTTTTTTCTGTAAACAAATATGAAACGTTACTTTTAACTAGATCCATCAAGCTTCAAGTCGAACATCCGTTGAATCTCTATTAGGACTCCACCAATTTCTAGGATTTCATCCTATAATTTGTCGATCATAGTCAATAATTCCTGTCAGGCAATGACGAACGTGATAATACGTAATCATTTAAGGTAAATTTGGAATTCGATAGAAAGACAACCTTGTATATCTTACAGCACGGCAACACAGCAACAGAATTTGGATTTATAATTTGATTTATTCAATCTAAAGAAGTGAAATCGAGTTCTTACATGTATCGATAGGCACTGGCGCGGAAGCTGCAGTAGATTTTCTTCGTCATCACGCGAATAAACAACCAACACCAACAAATACAACAGCAATTTTACGACAGCTCCTTTCAGTGCTAATAGGGTGTCGCAACAAAGTACCGATCATAATTATCCAAAAACACCAAATCCCTTTGTTGTTCGATGGAAAAGACTACAATGAATCTTGGACCTATATCATAATTTTAACAAACTATAACAGACCTAGAATGAGGTCGTCATTCCTTAAACATATCTATATTCACAGAAGCCAGCCTGCTTTGTGGTAGGGCTTTAGGTAAAGATTATATTATCATTTATAGTCTTAATATTAAACACACCGGCAGAATTTGCGGAACATAAAAAAGGGATATTGTCAAATAATTAATTTTATTTTTAAACAAATAATAATTAAACACGAAACATGAATTAAATTGACATGTTTTCACATTAATTTGCAACACCATACATAAAGTTTAATGAAAAAACAAAAAATTAAATAAAATGCATTTTTCTTCGATATCGTAATGACAGAGAAACATTTGAAAATTTAAAATTTTCTGACGGTTCACAATTAATTAAATGCATGTTTAATAACGAGTGTTTCCCCCCTGTACTCTGACCAAGGTATCCATCCGTCTGGGCATGCTGCGGATGATGCTGTCGATGATATCTTGAGGCAACCTCTACCATTCTTCAAGTAATGCGTTTCGCAACTCGCCCAGATTGTTGGGAGGTGGCATTCTTGATTTGACACTCTTCTTTAGCAAGTCCCAAACATGTTCGATTGGATTCATATCCGGGGACCGTGGTGGCCACTTCATCACCGTTACACCAACATGGTTTAGGTATGCCTGTACTATGCGAGCACTGTGAGCCCGAGCATTATCCAGCATTAAAATGAATTCGTTGCCAATAAAGGGGGCAAATGGCACAACATGTTCTTCTAAAATTTCCCTGATATACCGATCAGCAGTCAGATTCCCGCCATCGACCACCACCAACTCTGGACCATAATTGAGCCGCCGCCATATGCCACTGAATTTTCAAAATTCGACTGGATATAACGCTCTCCTTTGCGTCTCCATACTCGCTGCCTTCCATCAACCTGATTTAACAGAATTCTGCATTCATCAGTAAAGAGAACCTGTCCCCACTCGTCGAAGTTCCAATGACGATGTTCACGAGCAAAGTATAGTCGGTTTGTGAGGTGGTGTCTCTCAAGTTTTGATGCTTTGGCGGGCACAAATAAACCTATACCGACTTCTTCGAATCTTCTGCGAACTGTCCGCTCACTCACTCTTACTCCTCGAACCTCCTCCAATACATTTCGGGTCTTCACCGCTGTCAGTTTCGTGTTCCGACGAACTTGAAGTTGTAGAACCATGTTGGTGTAACGGTGATGGAGTGGCCAGCACGGTCCCCGGATATGAATCCAGTCGAACATATTTGGGACTTGCTAAAGAGGAGTGACAAATCAAGGATGCCACTTCCCAACAATTTGGACGAGTTGCGAAACTCATTACATGAAGAACGGCAGAGGTTGCCCCAAGAAATCATCGACAGCATCATCCGCAGCATGCCCAGACGGATGGAAACCTTGGTCAGAGTACGGGGGGGAAACACTCGTTATTAAACATGCATTTAATTAATTGTGAACCGTCAGAAAATTTTAAATTTTCAAATGTTTCTCTGTCATTACGATATCGAAGAAAAATGCATTTTGGTTAATATGTTTTTTTTTTATTAAACTTTATGTATGGTATTGCAAATTAATGTGAAAACATGTCAATTTAATTCATGTTTCGTGTTTAATTATTATTTGTTTAAAAATAAAATTAACTATTTGACAATATCCCCTTTTTTATGTTCCGCTAATTCTGCCGGTGTATGTATTACTGGTATTTTTATCTTTTCGTAAAACCTACCTGGCTAGCTACAACTCTCCTGCTTGAGTCAGCCGCCAAACTATTCCTCATGTTCCGGCTGGGGGCTTAAGAGCCAGTACTTTATTTCTTTCTTTCTTCTCATTTCTTGGCCGACAACGCATCAGTGATATTTTAGTCTTACTGGTTAATGTCCACGAGCGACGGTGAACACTTACCATTAGGTGGCTGGTCTACCCTGCAGACTATTTTCTTTAAAAAAGAACATAACTATCTATTACTCTCTTCTGAAAAAATCCATGTTGAACTAAGTTTTGATCTATTTATTTACGATGTTATTCGTAAAGGATAATTACATGTATGTATATTCATATCTTTATATATGTATATATAAGTATTTATATATAAATGCATATTTAATTATTATATACTAGCAAATGCCCTCGCTTCGCTTCGGAAAAAACAACTTACGCTTAAAAGTGGCATCTGCATTTTTCTGAGTTTTTCTCGTTTTATGAATTACAAATTACAATATTAATTTATAATTTTTTTATTTATGGCCGGATTGCAATGAAACAAACTTTTAGTATTAAGTGACACTTACTGCAATACTTTAGTGAAAGAAAACCAGAACTAAATCTGTTAAGCCGTTTCTGAGATTAGCGGGAACAAACGCACACACAAACAGACAAAAATTCTAACAACTATTGTTAATTTTAGGGTTTACAATGAAGATTATATAAATAAATAATGGCGATAAGTTTTATTCTAAATACAAAAAAATATTTAATCATGGTAAACATATTGATGTTGTTAGAACTGTGTTGTACGAGCGTATAAATAAACTGGTTTATTTTAAGCATTGACTTTAAGAACCTACTAATTTATCTATTGCGAATATTGCGTCAAACTAGAGCGAAACTAAGTATCACTTTGCTGTATGACTTCAATGCGATGCCGTAAGAATTTGCGACAACTTCCTTGCAATATATTACTTGAACATTCGACCAAGATTTTGTTATTCATTGTGATATTTCAAATTATCTTTTCTGAGGAATTCTCTCTTATCGCTATCAGTTTTTTGAGTACACCGAACGAGGCAATTTCACCGTGTCCATCCTGTTAGATGTATAATTCTAACTTAATCCCAATAATATTCCTGTATGGAGGTAAAAATATTCACCTTCCTGGGTGAAATATAAAGTAATAGTCAGACATGATATATTTTCAAATTTGACGCCTGTGATTTCTGTTAGGTACTGCTGGGCGACAGTAACACAAGTTTCAGTAGCGATCAGCTCGTTTGCCGATTACTGACATAAGAAATCTATTGTTTGAAGCACATTTATGAGAAAAAGAAATAAATTCATTTAAAGTAGATTGCATAACTTTTTGTTGGGTAATAAATACTAAGAAAAATCGCACCACGTTCAGTAGCAGACAATATGCAGTTTAGTGTACTCGTATGCAACTCTTTGACAGGTTATGAAACAGCCTTTCGCCAGCGCGGTGGCGGGCTTCCAGTGGATGTCAATCAAAGCTGATACCATCGACGACACTCGCTCCGCCTAAGCCCACCCGCGGCTGCTACAAGCTCTACATTTAGTAGAGTTCGGCTGTCCCATTTCAAAACCTAGTATGGGACATTTTTTACAAAAATCGTTTTATTGCATAATCTTGTTAACCTAGGAAGTCACTACCAAATACAAAAACACCAACATCTTAAACTAACATGAAAGCAGATATATTAAAAACCTAACCTAACCTAATTATCTTGTGTCAATTATTAAAGTTAGTAAGGGACCTAAAGTATGTAATATACACATATATTAATATATTGTTAGTACTACGTTTTCATTATTTAGTATTTTATAAAACCAATAGCTATTTTTTTTTTTTTACCTAAAATGAATACTTTTCATAGGCTGACCTTTTTCACGTTTATGCGCTCTCCTGTAAAATTTCGCTTTCAGTCCTTACTAGGTTTTGAAATGGGGCAGCCGAGTTCCTCTAAGTACTTTATTATAGCTTTCGTAATTGTTGTTTAAGATGTTAATAAAATAGACGCCCTCCACACATTTGCTATTTCCATCACTATGCTTCTACAGTTTAAATGAGTCGGACGGTTACTGACGAACCTAAATATGGTCTTCTCTTATTCTGATCGAAAACCTTCGAAATGGCTAAACGGTACTGTCCAACGCTAGAAACTAGATCTTTCTGAGCTTCTGCAAGTCTATGAACCATACATGAACACGGGTTTTTTCTCTCGAACACTTAAAATCGACTAAAGCCTATGAGTTGTGAGCACTTTACCTGTGTAAGTACCTACAAGTACTTATATAAAAGTGTATGTGCATATAATTCTAAATATATTTAAAATCTCCCCCCAATCCCATGTTGGCTGAACAGGGTGTCGTAAGAGGCGACAGAAGCAAGCCTGTTTGGTGGTAGGGCTTCGCGTATGGATTATATTATCAGTATTATTATTAAGTAATTAATATTATTACTGGTATTATTATCTTTCCATGAAGCCAGCCTGGTTAGCTACCACCCTCCTGCTTGATTCAGCTGCCACACGACTCGTCGTGTTCCAGCTGGGAGTTTGAGAGCCAGTACTTGCTTTCTAAACTTCTTCTCATTTCCTGGCCGACAACACATCAGTGATACCTTTGTTCTTGCCGATTTCCATGGGCTATGATGACCACTTACCATCAGGTGGCTCGTCTGCTCGTTTGTCGGCTATTAACATAAAAAAAATAAACTAAAAAAAATTTCATTGTGTTAAAGCAAATGTGCTGCAGTGCGAATTATTTACGTGAGTTTTAGAAATATTTATTGAAAATGCATTAGTTTAAAAAACTCTATCGGTCAAACTTAACCACGTTTGATGATGTGTTACGAAACTAAACTAGCGACTATCGACTTTTATCGCAATTTTTCATTCCGTTAATGATTTAAGCTATATGAATATTAACGATATTCTTGTCTGTTAGTAGAAAACACGGTAATACGGTGGTACGGTAAGGTATATTAACTTGTTGTACAATATGGTTCCTAGACAGATAAATTCCATCCATCCATCAGAATATGAAGCACCACGATGTCTCAATACAATCAGTTGACCTTATAAAACTTTACCTCTTTAGACGTAACAAAACAAATTATTAATGGGCTCAGTCATGTGCGCCTGGACATAAAACTGACGAAATACTCGTATAAAGTAAAATTTTTAAAATATGGCAACAATGTTGAGTACAATAGTTTTGACGTATCCGGTACTGTTCAGTAAGTATTACAACGACATCCTTGTAGCAACTTATGCTCAAATGCAAAAATACCAAATGTATGAAATTTCAGTTGCCAAATTTATGGTAGGATTCAACTGAAATTTTTATGAATAAAAAGTTCCTTCCTAATAAATTATACAAATTTCTTGGCTTTATGATATATTTTTTAAAACAACGGACTCTCCATAGTGAGATTTTTCGGAAAAACTTAGCTCCACAGTTTGTACTGTTAAGAAAGTAAGGATGTTATTGAAATACAAACAGCAAGATCAGTTTATTTTAGTTGCTTTTTCAGTGGATATACGGAGTATTATTATTGGTTTCAATTATATTGAAATATACATATAATGAATTAAACTTTATATTATAGAAAAGAGCAATCCCGGCCACAGACAGACATCCACAAGTGTCGTTTAAAGATATTTTAAGGAAATTAATATAATAACTGTTATGGTAACTGATAATATAATAAACTATACTTTAGGACTATTGTTAAGACGAGTAGTATTCGAACTATTAACACTTGGAATAATTCTAATATAACTGTAGCAAATTGTGACTCGTTCATCGGTAGATGTATAAAAATTTATTACCAAATTTCGTCAGATTGACGAAACAGTGCAATTTAAAAATTGAGTTCATTCTTGGCAGTAAACGCGTCGTCGATGCCTTCGCTGTTAAGTATGTACCTACAAGATGATTTCATATCATCAGATAGTCTATTCGCTATTTTGTAACGTATTTACATAAAAAATAAACTATAAACAGAATTGTTGTATATGGTTAAGTATATAAATCTCGACCACACATTAATCGTGTTGAAAAAATACCGGTGAAACAGACCTTCACGTCTTATTCTTGAAAAATTGCAAAATTATTTAAGATAATATTATAGAGAGAAAGTGCAGTAGGTACTACAAATGCTGCTGAAAGGTGACAAAAGGTCACATCATAAACTTGTAAATAATTTATTAATAAAAAGCGATTACATAATTTGCGCAGGTTGTCACAAAACTAAGTATTCATTATAAATTACTAAGAAACAGTCGGTCTCAATCCACGCCAAAACGTAACGTTGCGCTACTTTTTAATGCCACATTTACAGAGAAAACAGTTCATATACGGAGCCTAGTTAGCATTAAAAGCCTTGAAAGTATAGATAGAATGTATAATTTAAACTAAGAGCCTAACGGATAATGAATATTCGTCGAGCAACAATGGTCATAACAAAGCAGTGCGCGGGCCGTGCGCTCGCAATCAGAGAGCCAGTGATACAATACGGGAGACCCTGAGCCACATTCGAATCGTTAGTAAAGTACTGCATTAAGCGCAAGATACTTTGTCCATACATCTGCGCATCTCCAAGTAACACTCTCCGCGAATAAACGAACCATCCTGAAATCACATAAACACTATTCTCGTTAAGTATCTCAACGACCAAACTGCTCGAAGCTTAATGTTCAAGTAATAAATTATCATTATTTTTTTAATCATTACGCCTTCACTAATCGATTGTGTATGTAGCAATATTATTTTTGTTATAGTCGATATATTTACGAAAAACATTATTTGTTTATTAATAAAAATTTGAATTATCCTACGGAATTTGTTTTCACTATCAACAAACCATTCAACGTAGGATTATCCCTATGGCTTATACATTTTCTTATTAAGTAAATATCGACGTGAAGAACCTTGTATACCTTTACATAACCGAAATCTTTAATGCAAGAATGATTATATCACTGGACTTAAAAACTGTATCAATGTAGTAATAGTAAAATATTATTGTAATAATTATCACATATTTTATCAATAATTTCTAATTCTTCCAACTTTTATTGCTTATTTAACTAATTAATATTTTAAATAACCATATATTCACTTTAATCATTTCCCTACGCTTATAGCGGAACTTATTTTACTTATTTATGAGGTGTCGCATAGATTCATAAAGTAGGAATGCGAAAAGTGTAATGAAAAATTGGTAAGCTAATTATATTACGATTAGATTATTGATCCCGTCAGCTCACCGCACTCTAGACACGGTTTTACAACAAACCTAGGCTCAGGTTACAATTGCAAAACACACCTATTACTTACCAACTAGGATCAACTACCTTTCCAGTTATTAGTACCTGAATATTTCATTGTCGAGAAGTAACGCAGGTAGATAATCTATATAATTGAACTGGCACAGCGGCGTCGAGCGAGCGGTCGGTCGATTAAATAAAGCACTTAAATACTATCGAACAGTTCTACTTTACCGACAGCGCCTATAATTTTAAGGCACATTTGCGTAACGACGGACAGTCTCTGCCGGTACACAGTAGATATAAATAAGAACAGGTGACAACACCGACTTGAGCATTTCGCGTTCTCGCACTCGCTCCCCTGCCTTTCCAACGTGGCAACGTCAATATTCATAAATATGTTAATCCATTGCATTAACACAAATTAAGTTAACGCTTAATTTATTTAAGTTTTGCCATATCACTTCAAGTCGATTAAATAAAAATAATGTGCATATACCCCAAGTAAGGACCCCGATTTTTGTGATACTAGAATTGAATGTTTCCACATATACATACAACACCGTGCTTGCTCATTAACTAAGATTAGTAACAGAGTGTAGGCGTTTATTTTATTGATTACTAACGTCTCGCTAAGACTTCACTCGGGTTCAATATTTTTTGACATATCGCCTACTTATGTGTAATGTACAATAATGTACTTTTTTAAATGGTAATTTTTTTTTTTAAATAGTTGTCGTGCTTCCAGATATACAAAAATCATAAAATGTACACTCTTTATAATATTAATATGGACTATAGTTATTATTAAACACGCAATCCACTAATTTAGAACCCCATTGTAATAGAGGAGCTCGCATATCATCGCTATCAGCTCTATATCTACAGTACTAATGTAAAATCAATAACTACTTTATAAAAGATATTAGACAAGATTTCTAAATTTATTTTCTCGAGACACTCACAATAATAGTCTATCGTTTCATAAAACTCTTAAAGTGGGATATCAGGTACTCCGGCCAGTCGGCATTTACGAGTAAATTTAAGTAAAAAAAAGCTCAAAAGTTCGAATAAATTTTGCTATAACGACAAAATTTTGAAAAGGATTATTTGTGGACCCAAATACGGTATCCTATAAATAACTCCAAGTAGTTAACAAAACGCTGTTATTGTGAAGTAACAGACAAATACTTCAATTTTATTTATATTTATTATGAAAGGGCTTGTCCGTAGCGATAATAGGGTAGCCATAAAATAACAAAATATCTTACAGGACGACATACATTCTTCGTATCACAAATTAATTGCTGCTGGTTTACACGAATCCAATATAAAGTGCTTATAATACAGCGTAATTGCACTTTATCAAGTAAGTATATTACGTGAACGCGCGTTATGAAGGCGTCATGCAGTTATCACGCAATTGTGGTACATTTTTTGTTGAAACTAATGACTGGTCGTAACTGCAAGTTTGTGGTAAAATATAAAATTATGAAACGAAAAAAAATTAATTTCGTGGTCATAGTTACTGTAAAACGTGAATTATTTAATTATACGCCTACTTTTAGGGATACAGAGAAGGTACTTTCAGGGATAACAACTTGTAAAATTATTAAATATTACAAATGAACAAAAAAATTAAGGTATATTTCAAGTTTATTAAAAATTAATGTTAAAAGGTTCCGTTTGGATATAGAAGCATGATTTTACAGGCATTAAAATGGATAAACTATTTTTGTATTCAATAGGTATTTCGATATAATCAATAGGTCGCAAGTAAAACAAATCAAATTACAGTAGGTACAATTACTCTTTTAAAGCTAAAATTACCTACAACTAATAAAAAATGTTCGAAACATTAAGCAATTTGTTAAGTTATGTCAGAATATGTAACTTTCACATCCTAATACGACGACCTTATGCCTAATGGCGTTGAAAATGTGAGGTAAGCGAAAAAGAAAATTAATAAAGCTAAAACACAACAAACTTTCCAATGTTATAAATTCTAGTACTTACATACAAAAAAAAAATTAAACTTCATCTTCAACTTCAACTTCATCGTTATAAATCATAGCTGTCCCACTTCTATCTGATAATTTATATCCATTCAATCATTTCCCATTAAGCACTCTATCTCATTTATCTAAGATGTTTGGTAAAAATGTGTCTATTAAGTGTTATCATGTCTAAAATGGACACATTCCGCCACGCCAGCACCCGATTACTAGGAACTGTTTAATTACTAGGAACATTTTATTTATTTCATCAAATCTCAGCAACGCTTAGAACACAAAATTATATGTAAAAACAAACATGTCACAAAAACAGTCCTGTTCCCGTATTTATAAATGGGCGCTACATTTATAACAATTCTATTTTAATTCATATATTGTCATTACATTAAAAACAATAAATTACGCAATTACAAATGTCATATAACACAAAAACCAAATTACAATTCTAAATGTCAATATTAATCACCAAATTGCATTAAAATAATAAATATGTAATGTAACATGTAACAGAGAGAGCACGAATTTTGTCAGTTTATGTATATGCAGAAAGTAATTGAAACCATTTAAAGAGCACACTATTCGGTTGGACACAGGCAATATATCAAGTGTATGTGTATAATAGTTAATTGTTTAACCCGAACGAAGTCAGCGCAAACCGCTAGTACAAAACAAATGTGGCCGAGAATGAAACAGTGATTTGCAATAACAATTTTAACAGATCACGATTTAAATCTATTACAATAGAGACTTAATTAAATCGATCAGATAATCTTAATGTTTAGGACGAAGGGATAAAAAACAAGGGTAGATATTTCTTATCGAGGGTATTCTTATCTTATTCGGGTCTTATCTTCCATTATTCTTGTTATGTCTACAGAAATTTTTGTATTGCACTTCTTCAATCAAGTGAGTGTTAAATATCAAAACGGTTTCATCTCAAAGGGCACAGAGCCTCGCTAATAAAGTTTAAAGTAAATCTGTTTGTATCAAACTCCTTCCATGGTTGTTCATATTTCTTCAAACACCTCCACATAAAAGCTTTGTGGCTCAACATGCAGTGATTTTTGATTGATATACTCGAGTCACTTCGAGTTTTATTAGTATGAGTTTTATTAAAGCTTAATCATACCTTATCGTTTAATTATGGCATACAAAACATCCCGACTTACACAGTTTGTTTCTCCTACGTAATAAAGGGAAAGTTCAAGAGAAGTAAAAATATGCAATTGGTAGAACTAGTTGCTGAAATTAACAGTGCACTGCCTTTAGTTTATGAATAGACCTCGCTAAACTTCGTGTTTCTTCGTGTTTCGTATATACCCCACTAGTCGCAGTAATCGCTGACTACTGAGTAATCACTTAGTGTCGCTGTTCTAGAAGTCACGTAGTCGGTGATGATAATTCATTGTACTCGAAAGAGAGTGAGTTAAAATATTATTATTTGGACATAATATTGCTAGGTTTTGATTAGATTTCAAAATATTAGTGTAAAATCGTGGAAAAATGTACCGTTTTTGGTATTTTGTATACGGATATTAAGTAATTTGTGTCAAGGTATTTATCATTTACCAGATTGTCGTTGTTGCTTATTGTACACGCTCTGTTTGAGTCAAATATTTCTGGTAAACATGTGAATTAATGGAACTTATAAACACTTAAAGCAATTATTTTATGCAAAATACTGATTTCACCACTAATCAAAATGTAAATGTTGTAATTGTTAAAATCTTGTTACGTATTACATTGTAACGTAGTTGTCTGAATCGGAGATAATTGCAGCATAATGTAAATTATCCTCTATATGTATGTATACTAGTGCGTTGCTCAATGTAAGAGCTAATCTCTTACCGTAGGCGTGCGCCATGTAGACACAAATGGCAACTTTTTCCTGTAGCACGATTTTTGAGCACACTGAAAAGAACTATCGTAAGTTTAAAATATCTTAAAAAAAGGAATTAATGCAATGACATCAAAGAGTTATCCGACTTTCTTTTTGTTTAAATAACATAAGTCTTAATTTAGTTAACCTAGTTTAGTTTTGTTTTCGTTGACAGGGTGCTTTTACAGCCGAAAGAACATGATAAATAGTCACTTCAGCATGGAGTCTAAAAATATTTCCCGATACAATGATCTCATTCTTGTTTTTAAGGTTAAAATATATTTGACTGACCACCAAATGTAGGTGGGTCTTTTGCAAAAAAAGTGTAATTTCACCTGCCGTAAACATATGGTTTGTTTGTAGAATAGGCCTACATTCTGGTATTATATTATTTTCTAAGTATTTATTTTATATAGGCCAGGTATGTAGTACCATAGTATTGTTGTAGTATGTATGTTGTTTTATGGAGTATTATGAAATGTGTCGACAGCCCCGGATGTAGGGGGGGGGNNNGGGGGGGGGGGGCAAGCCGGGGCCCATGCCCCGGGCGGCAAGTTCAGAGGGCGCCAAATTCACACTTTACAGATGCATAGACAATTTATCATTTACTTAACTTTGACCACAAAATAAATAATAGTACGAGTACAGAAATTGCACTCAACATTGCTGAGTCAGCAAGCGCATATAAATAAATAACTACTCCCGGGGCGCGACGATAAATTCGTCATTGTCATGGCCGTATTGGGCCGGCCTAGAATACTCCCCCCAATCCCATGCTGCAGAACAGAGTGTCGTAAGACACGACAAACCAGCCTGCTTGGTGGTAGGGCTTCTCGATAAGAGTATATTATCAGTATCATTACTAAGTCATTAATATTATTACTGGTATTATTATCTTTCCTTGAAGCCTGGCTGACTAGCTACCTTGCTCTTGCTTGAGTCAGCCGCCAAACGACTCGTCGTGTTCTGGCTGGGTGCTTTAGAGACAGTTTTATCTTTCTTACCTTCTTCTCATTTTCTGGCCGACAACACATCTGTGCTACCAATGATTTTGCTGATGTCCATGGGTGACAGTGACCACTCACCATCAGTTGGCTCGTCTGCTCGTTAATCGGCTATAACATAAAAATAAAATAAAGACTAACTAAAGCGCCGACGACGATCCGTCTTCCAGGGTGCCCGCTCGCTTGCGGAATGGGTGCGTGAGATTTTCGGGTCTCAAGAGTCACCTTTTTACCCGGGCTGAAACTCGGGAGAACAAGTGTCTCCCGGTGGAGTGAAGGATCCCGCCGTTAGGTAGGCATCCTACAATCCGTTAACCCTGCCAAGTTCGTAACCAGACGTCTCCCAGATGGACGGGGGACTAGTCCGACTGTAAGCGGGCACCCTTCGGCGGTTCCACATAGAGGGGTGCGATCCCCCTGAATGCCATGTGTGGTCCATTGTCGGCTCGGTCGAATATCGACCCTATCAACTGGACCACATAGTCTTCAATTGACTGCACTCGGAGGTCGCACGCTATAACGTCGTTGCGTACATAACGACCCGCCCCCACGGTAGCTCGCATGACTCTGTTTTGCATACGTTGCAGCAGCTTTCGCTACCACCGTTAAGTCAACGCGTACCATTTCGGCACCGCGTACACCATTCGTTTTCCTCGGAGAGGTAAATGACGGCGTAGACGTGGCGGCAGTGATGCGCCTTCCGCATCGAGCTGTCGATGGTACAGCCCATATACTTAACGGCAGGTGACCATACCACCTCTCGTCCACGAAAGCGCAGCGGCAGCGGCGTTTTTCGTTGCTTGGAGAACAAGATGGGGACCTTCTTACCGACGTTGACAGCTATCATCCATTTTTCCAACCAAGGCGGCTCGAAGAGCTTCACTTGCGTCGAAAGAAGTGTGATGGGTCGGTAGTTAACCTGATAACGGCGGTCTTTATCCGACTTAGGGAGAACTGTGACTCTCCCCAACTTCCAGTTCATCAGTTCAGTTCATTCATGTTAGGGAAGTGCCCCGTGCAGAGTATACCGTTATAGAGCCGTGTCACAGCTACTACGGCCCTTCTGGGTAATATTGCCAGTGCTAAGTTCGTGACTTTATCGAAGCCTGGTGCCTTACGCTTGGGTTAGCGCAAGTCATTCTTCTGTGTCTCTGAGGGTGCGATGAACGCGATCCTCTCAAGCGACAGTGTCGGGCCGTTGATGAAGTCGTGTACTTTGCTTGACACGTCCTCGTGTTGTTACCTTCGCTCTGTCTTCGCCAGCGTATATCAACTTGTCACTCCTGTTAAAGAGTGGTCAAGTTGGTACTTCGGCGCGAATCAATTGCCTGCTAGGGTGGTGGAGTGAATGGTCCGATTTGCCAACTTGGTCAAGATGCCTCTTCCATTCGGCTCCTCGGTACTCTCTCATCTCAGCAGTCAACGTCTCAGCCAACGTATTAATGTCATACTTAACCCTACGGCATCGAGTGTGTGACCATAACTTTCAGAGTCTCCGTTTTTCGGTATTCATGTTCCGCAGGTGGGATGGCAGCATCTCCCTTCAACTCACTGTGACCAGGCCCTTGGTGGTGAAAACCCCCAGTGCGTCTTGCACAGTGATTGGTGGCCCACTCCACCCCCTCCAATGTCGACAGTGGTGCTGCGAACTTGACTTGCATCATCATGCAGTTGTCGGCCCACGCAGCTGACGAGTCTGGAACTCCAAGCAATGTGTTTGCATTGAGGTCGTCAGTGACGAGGGTCGGTCCCACTCCTAAGATAGTATGGATTTCCTGGGGATTGAAAAGGTGACCCGGAGGACGTTATGCGGCGTATAGACGCAACCCCTCCTCGGCGACGCTCACCTCCTCCCCAATGAAGCGAGTGTAAGCGAAATCCGGAAGAGGGAGTGATAGATAAATTACGTCATGACGAACTAACATCGCCGTGCCCCTAAAGGCGTTACCGATCGGTGATAGTTCGTCACGGCGGTGCGAATGGTAGTTCGGGAGGCGAAACCGTTGGCCAGGTCTGAGCTTCGTCTCGCCCAGTGGCACAACATGAATATCCTGTCCCTGGATGAGCATCCGGAGCTTTCCCATATATATGGGATACATGTCGTTGCGCGAAGGCCTTTCACTTAGTATACTAAGGTGTACGAAGATACAAAGGTTAGCTACAAAGACATGACGGAGTATTGGAACATTGGAAGTCAGTACCTCGCTTTAACCTAAATGGCAAATATTACTTGTAAGAACCGTATAGAGTCGTTAGGTTACGGCTGTAATTTACCCTACTCGTTACCATACGGAATTGTTATAGAAAAGTATCCGTGGATAAAAGGACTGAAACTACGCAGAAACTTTATTGTAATATCTGTTACAATGTTATTTCAAGATTTATATTATTTTTAAAGTTTCCAACATAAAAACGTTAGCGATAACAAAAGGACAACAAATTAAGATCATCAAAAAAGATAATTAGTACTATTTTAACGTCTAGATAATGAGTTCTATAAATTCATATCGATTTAAATAAAACTGTTTTCTTTATAATATTAATACCAATAACGTCAATAAAAACTTAATTTTAGTTAAATATTACTATTATTGTATATTTGTTAAGAAAATAGTGAAAAGAAATCGAAATGATATTACTATATTCTATATTTTTATGTAT
The DNA here is from genome assembly GCA_003671415.1 of Megathymus violae. Taxonomy (NCBI): domain Eukaryota; kingdom Metazoa; phylum Arthropoda; class Insecta; order Lepidoptera; family Hesperiidae; genus Megathymus; species Megathymus violae. The sequence goes on along the minus strand of PDGT01000018.1, from coordinate 1,185,783 downwards.
AATAAACAAAACAAATTTATTTTTGTTTCAGGGAACAATACATTTTTAACGTCTTCGAAGTTATTGTGAGTACATTGGAAACAAAATTACAAAGGATTGAAAATCTTGATAAAGCTGTAGAACACCTTATGCGACGAGTAGAAGCATTAGATTCGCGAGTAAATGACAACATCCACAAAACGGATGCCATAATATCGAAATTGGGAAACCTTGATTTAAAATTGTTCAGTCATATAAATCAAGATGAAATTAAAGATAACACAGAAAGTACAGTAAAACGACAAAACGAAAATAAACTCAGCGATGCTCAACTACTTGACCGTAAATTAGAATCTTTGGACCAAAAAGTATCAGATATTGATTTAAAGTTAGTTGGTCTAAAGAATCAAATCGATAACAATTTCTTACCTGTTGATGACATTAACGCAGAGGCCAGTGAAAAAAAGCCTATTAATCTTAATATTATTGAAATTGCTAAAGGTCTTAACACTGAAGTGATTAATGAAATAACAAAAGAAGTTGACCAGTTAAGAACATCAATGTCAACTGTCGATCGTAAATTACAGTTCCATATAAATTTAGTATCTGAAAATTTAGGTAAAGTACTTTACATGATGGCAGACGTACATGCAGCTATTGTAGAACCTGAAGGTGCATCGATAAATATTAATAATTTATTTAAAAATCGCACGACGACCAGTACACAATCACCGATATCAAAATCAAGCAAACTAGATACTCTAGTAAATAAAATTATTCCCATGATGAGTGTTTCGGAAAAAATGGATGAAGTTTGGGATGTAGTTGTCGGTACAAAAAGTTCTGTAGACGATTTAGTTCCAAAATCGGATGAGCTCTTAACTCAAACACAGCGACAAGAACGAGCTATTGGTCAAATTCACAACGACTTACGACTAAAAACAAATCTAATAATAGAAAATTTAGACATGGTTGAAAAGCGTTTGAAAAAACAGGAAGATGATGTAGCAACTTTAGCTCAACGTCCAGTACCCGCAGAGCTTTTATTAGATCCCACAATCGATAGATTAGTTGAATATGCACCAAACAGATACCGTGTGGACGAGCCTTCTACAGATCCAAGCACCAGCACGATTCCTAATACAACGCCAGCTTCTTCAACTGTCAATAACAGGTGATATCTTTCTGTATAATTCAAACACATGCGATCTTTACACTTCAAAACATTGCGAAATACTTAGCTGAGCGCAATGCTTTGCGATTGTTGTTTATTCATATTATTAAGGTTGTCGCTTACGCGAGTAGCTTCTGTATATATAGAGTCTAATAGAAATGTCCCGTACAGCCCGAGTAGTGTGATGGGGTCGAGCACAAGTACCGGAGCAGCGACCACGGTAACAACAGCACCGGTTAGCGGCAACGTCTCCAACACCTCCGGCACACGCCCCACTATACGCAAGGGGGGCATTATCTTCCCCAGCGTCAAGAATAAACCTATCATTGGTAACAACACCTTCGCTTCTGATATCGTCGCCAACTACAAAGACGTAAAAGTAAGTTTACATTTATATAACAAACGTTATTGATGCTGCTTTGCGAATCATTATGGTGCGTAACAAAAAAATATCGGCTAAGCGAAAAACATAACAAAGCGTACAAAACATACTCGTGTCACTGACAGTCTCATGTGATCGTAAATACTGGAAATTATTTTGCAAAGCTAGTTTTCATTACAAACATTATAAGCATGATTACGGGATATTTTATCTGCTCTGTTTTTTTATATTTATTAATAGTACTTTAAATATATTTAATGCACATATTTAATTCATGTTTACTTTATAATTCACTAACCTACTATGATTCTATAGGTCAGTACAAAGATGAATTGTTTTAAAGTATTTCACTTTCATCTTTATTTCTTAACATGTAAGTGTCAATGCTAGCGCAGCAAGCGAAGTTTCTGGTACGCAGAATTACATATCAACACAGTCTTTATTCGGAAATAGTACAAAATTGTACTGCTGATTTTATCAGGTTTGTGATGTAATCGATCGACTCTAGTTTTAAGCACGTACTTTATGTACCTGTTTATTCAGCACCATTTATGTTCTTCGCTTGAGCAACTAGGAACTCCACGGCTAGCATTCTAAAACTGTGTTTTGAGCATTTCCGTACCGAAGGTTCAGTCAAAATGAATAATTAAAATAGAATAATTCATTGATTGTAAATGAACGTTTGGTTTGTAAAAAACGTAGACAATGTACTGATTTATACATGCGATAAGGATTGAATGATTAATGGCTCGTACATATCTATTCAGTTTATAAACTTAAGAAAGGTACTACGAGTATATATGAAAGTATTAGAATCGCTTTTGAGATAGATTTCTAAACTAAATTCCTTGTTTCCTTTCAAGTTAAAGCTTGACTTCAATCTCGCCGGATAGTAAGCGATTAATTTATATTCAAGAATTCATAGAAATAAACTAAAACAACATCTAAAATTTTAAATAATTTAATGAAACACCTACAGTACCGTATAAACTAATTGATCGACTCTTAAAACAAGCAGTAACGGACGATAACACAATAAAGATATGGAGCGGCCCCATCGCGACTATTGCAAGAATAACTGGTTTTCATATAACTTTACTGCTTGTACCAGTATAGTCATACAAGTTCGGGTGTCTTGTATTTGTTATTAACCGAACAATCATAACAACTAGGTGGTATGAATGTAATCCATGAAAGAACTGAACAACGGACTGCGTAAGCAGTTATTAGTATAAAATTTACACATTATAGTCAAATGTATTCGTGAGTACATAATGAGTCACAAAGTACACTTATTGATTATCAATAGACTAAACAGAATCATATTAAAATTTGGTAATTTGAATTTATTTCCTTAAATCTTACCTTTCGATTTCATTTATTAAAATATAAAATTTCAAATTAAACTCCCTATTCTTTTATCTATACTAGCTTATAGCTATCCGGGCTAACAAACATATCACCGGTAATTTAAAAAGAAAAATGATAATTATAAATCAGCATTACCCTGAACAGCCTTCATTTTAACGCGCTTATGTCATAGAGTTTAAAAAAATCAAGTGTTTACTTGCAAACAAACGTTTTTTTTCAAACGGCTGACATTTTGGTCCACTTATGTTATAGACTCGTCATGTATGACGTCAGAAATAAAAAAGGTTTAATCTATAATTCTCATAATATTATAAAAGAGTGTCAGTTTTGTGAGTTTGTGTGTATTCGAATGATAATCTACGAAATCACAACTCCTATTAGAATAAAAATATTTTTCAATTTGATCATTGTACATTATTCCGGACGAATATAGGCTATATATAATGTATATTATATAGCTAAAATTCCATAATAGTTTAACCCGAATGAAGTCGGAGGAGGCCACTGGTATAAAATAAAAAGAGTCGTCGTAGGCAAACTCTATTTCATGAATACAATAAAATGTAGCTTAGTGTGTGGACACTGATAAATGCGAGTCCCGATATATAAATATTACGGTTACAATTACGAACCATAATGTCCAAAAAATACTGGTTTGAGACTTTCGCGAAACTCCATATGTTGGTTTATCGGTCAACGACCCTTGGCTGACATACTTAGTAAAAACGCGTTACTTAATAATAATAAAAGTAAATAAATAACTATACCATATCTGTAGAAAACCATAATATTTGAAGTCCAAAATGTATGAAATGTTATGCCAAAATTAAAGCTTAAGTATGTATGTAAGAAAGCTAATCTCATTACGTAAATGTGGTTCATGCAGCACTTTCCGTAACCCGTCAGCGTTACAAAAACCGGCTGTTCCCATCCCACCTTACGACAATTACCGATGATTACGACGCGTTATTGTCATACGAGATCAGTTATGTCGAGTGTGATGTAACAATAACACACGCGGGATCACACTGGTTATGTAATGGAAGTAGCAAGCGGTGTGACGTACATGTCATACCAAAAATGTACACTAATATCCTGTGACCTCACGACTTTATACCAATATCATAATTACTATCTTTACTTGTTTAACTTATTATAGAACTTTAAGGTTGTAAACCTAGATTTAACCAGACCTGCGAGCATATTTTGTCAACCCCGCCGTTGGTATTCATAAGAATGAGAACAGGTCACACTTATCTTCTGAAATCCTTGTATAGAACGCCACGTCATAAAAGTATCCCACATTATTTAAGATAGTAAAGTGTATTGCTATTTTAAAGAATATGTGACTATACTGACACTGACTTTTTTTTAATGTATTTCTTCACAACCTTAAGGCAAATCTGCAGAATAAATGACTTTTCTTATAACAAAATATCGTTAATGTCCTTGCCATGAAGTACATAAACAGCTTACATATAAATGTAAATGGTACAAACAACACAACATAAACGTATACAAAATTAAAAATAGTTAAATATGCATTGAAACTCTAAAATAACTTCCGTAATACACGATACAGCTCTATGATGTATTGTACCACAAAGATAAAATTAATTGAAAATTACGTATATGTACATCAGTTGTGAAAGGAGAATATACACTGAGTAAAATTCAACGTTTTATACGAAATACGTATCATCTAATTAGAGCGCATTATAGTGTCCTACTATAAAATCCCTAGCGGGGACAGCATTATATACTATGTAATTTAGGCTCTGATATTATAAATAACAGTCAAATTTGTCACACATCAAACAACATTTGAAATTTTCCTTTTCATTGAGCGACCATCAACATTATTTATTTCTTCACACTATTTCACTTCATTCCTGTAACGGTAATTTAACAAAAAATATCAATCCTCTAAATAACTAGATATAATATTTATTGTTAAGTTAAGAATGACTAAAGATTTCATTTAAAACTAAAAACATTGCATCGATGTTAAATTTAATTTAATTTATTCCTTTATAATTCAGACACGGACAGAATTTTATGAAAGTTATTGTAGACGTAATTTATAACGCAACAGAAAAATGCATATAATAATGATTTAGCAGACATGTTATCAAGAAGTCAATTAAATCAAATAAATAAATAAAAAAGTATTCGACAATATAAAAAAAAATTAAATGATAAAGAAAAACTTAGAAGTTCAGATAATGATACAAAGAAACAATACATTTAAAAAATCTTTTGAAGCAAGTAAATTTGAATGTCAAAATATCTTTACAATGAATGCTTAGCAAAATATAAAACAATATTGTTGTATTTCGGTTGTTTAACGTGACCGGATAAACACGGTTATATTCATATAACTTGAGCATTCAGCGTTCGATAAAAGAATTAGCGGGATAATACAAATTTATTTCATTTAGATAATTAAATCACTACCTACATAATGTGTGAAAGTGTTAGTATTGACGTTTAAGTTGTTCAATATCACTTTCCACGTTTTGCTCGCGTGGATAATAAGAAGTTTACTAAAAACCGCTTCAGTGTTTTGATCATGATTGTGAATTGCTGATATTTATTTGTTAGAATTTAAAAAACTCTTATGAATACCTATAGCAAAAGGAGTCACAATATAGAACATTTTGGTGACCTATTTCTATATATATTATTTTAATTGGATTCTTAAAATAGAACACCGTATTAGAAAATGTAGACATAGGGAAATTTTCAATTTCTTGGGAAAAAATGAAGATTCAGGTTTATCGTAGAAGCTTTCCTGTAATACATGTATAATCTATAGCGAGAATTTTATTTTGTATTTTAAAATGTTAGGTTTAGTAAGTATCTAATGAAAGCGATGAGGGAAGGGGTTGCTAGAAATTAATGCCTTAAAACCCTTTAACTATACATTTATAAACTATCAAAAATATATATATTTGCGTCCTTCATAATAGGCCCTTCAATATGATCGCCATAATGTCAACAACTGTCGACAAAAAAATTGTACCATATTCAATTCGGTGAAACTCGGACGCACAGTCAAACACGTGATTAATCTTATAACGATTCTTTTATACAATAAACGGTACCCTAAAATCCTATTAAAATAAATTATAAATATACTTGACATAATCACTTGTTTTAAGAATTGTAGCCGTATAAAATAAACTAGCTTAAACTATGTCTACTAACAACCATTATGAATCCCTTGCATGTAGCTTCGGGATCCGTTATAAATCCTAACACACGTTACAAAAACCTGTATCCGATTGCTAATTCTACCATCGGTCCTTCGTGGAACGGCTATCATCACTGTGATAAATATTTAACGAATATTATTAAATCAAATGGCATGAATGTACATTCCATATATATACTAAAAGCTGTTGCTGAGATACTGTTCTATACTATGCTATTCGTCTACATCACAAGACCCTTATCATAAAAGGGAGGGAGGGAAGAAAAAAAGGGAAAAATACGAGTAAATGGATATAGGAGTATATTCACTAATTCAAGTCATTTAAGACAAACTCCACATATCTATATTGTTATACTACATATACAATATTATACGTTAGCCTCGTACCATATGTACTTTTTAAGACACGTGTGGGGCACCCCTTAAAGTTTTTCCCTCTTAATAAACAATATTTAGGCGATGATAAAGACTTCTTTAATTTCTGAATTTGTTAAAAATGGTCGATAATGTGTATATTTTTTCAGGGTTATTCCTGTGTGGACCTCTTGAATGCTGGTATGCGCGAATCTGGTGTTTACTACTTGCAAATAAGAGGCACTACATATTGGTTCCTCAAAGTGTTTTGCGAACAAAATGTTGCCGATGGAGGGTGGACGGTAAAGCAGTTTATATTATATTAGTTATACACTCGTGGACAAAATTAGAGGAACGCAAAAAAAAGGTTTAATATCTCGTGTTATAATTATCGTGCGTACTGGCCACATACATTAATATACTTTATGAAAATAAAAAAAGTTTTGAAATGTTCTTTTTTCGAATTTCATTTGTTTTTCTGTCATTATTGCGTAATATTACGTTCTTTGGTACTGCGAAAAAATTTGCCAACTTTTGAATTTGAATGAAAATTTTGGTTTTGTTTAAATTTTTGCCTTGGCTTCCTTATTTATCGTATAAAGTGTAAATTGTTACTGCTAATAAACTGAAAATGCCAGACCTAAACGCCACTCAAGTTGCCAGGGCTGTTACTTTAATTGAAACTGGGCACACAGACTGGACCGCCATCTCTCAAGATTTTATTGAAGAAGTATGCCAAGAAGACTGGAAGCAGTTCGAAGAGCTAGAGGGGGCAACACTAAGTACTGATTACAGCCCACATTATAGCCTTTTTAAGCATTTATGAATAAAAAAAAATTTAATGTTTAGTATAAAAATGTTTCTTTCCTGTAAATTTTTCTTTTTTTCTGAATTTCGTGAATTTTTATCCTTTAACTTTGTTTTTTCGACTTTCGCATTTTTAAAATAACGAAAAATAAGCAAAATACAAATTACTATACTTAATTGTCACAAATTTCCATGATATTTTGTTTTACACGCACTTTTTTTTGCGTTCCTCTAATTTTGTCCATGAGTTTAGTTGAAAATTATAGATACCTATTTAAGAATGTTGTTATTTTTATCCCGATTTTCAGAAACCACATATTTCATAATGTCTCTGTGTTTTTAACGTCTCCTATAGACTAGTTCTAGACCAGCTTTCATACTTAACTTTTTGGCTTAGCGCGGCAATCTGAAACCCTTATAGAATTCCAAGAATTGCATAATACCTATTGGATTCAGTGACAGAAACATCATAATTTAAGTAATTTACGCTTATTAAGTGAAATATTAAACGAATCAAATGAGATGGTCCAATGCACAATAGATGTTTTACGGGAACATCCGTAGTCGTCCGTAAATCCATATAATAACATCCTTATATATACACGCTATATCTTAAATATTGATAATTGACCCGGTTTTCAGGTCATACACCGACGCGACGACTACGGTATACCGGCCGAGAACTTCAACCGAGACTGGAGCGATTACAAGAACGGGTTTGGCGACCCGAGCAAGGAGTTCTGGCTGGGTAATGAGAATATATATATGCTCACCAACAACGACGACTATATGCTCCGTGTAGAGCTGGAAGATTTTGACGGAAACAAAAGGTAATAACTTTAAGAATTCACGTGTAAAATTTACACGTAGGCAACATGTCACGACCCCTTATTGTTTCTGTAACACGAACCCAGTATCAATCAGTAACAACCAGTTCAAATTGTTGGTTTATTTGACTGAACACCATGTCACTGCTGATTTATTAACCACACAGGTAAGTATATTAGTATGTACTACAGTACTTATATTTGTCCCTGTTATACGTAATTGATAATTTCACGCTACGAGTTCATGTATCATAAAAAGTTCTGTTAGAATTATGCGATAATAATATTTTGCTACAGGGTTACTTTTATCTATATAAGCTTGTATAAATAAAAAACTAAAAATGGTTGTTTTATTTTACCAGATATGCTCAATACTCGCATTTTAAGATATACTCGGAAGGAGAATATTACAAGCTAGAGATCGATGGATACGAAGGCAATGCTGGTGATTCCCTTAATGACCCTTGGTATGGATCAAACAACAGCCCATTTTCCACCTACAACAGGTATTTTGCAATCAATATTTAATATTTCTTATAAAGTATTTGGCATTTGACGCTTCTGCTGCAATTACTCCAACCCATAGACAATTATATACGGGACCCACAAAAGTTTAAATAGAATTTTCTCCACAAATATGATTACTACTACTATGGATTATTTTGTAACAACTCGTTTATTGTTGTTTCAGTAACTCGGTTACTTTTTAATAGCTTAGTTGACTCGCCGATTACTTTTTAAGTTTTATTACTTTTTAAGCAAGAATTCCCTAATTCCATCATAAACCGTGAAATGTTTGACCAACGTTGCAACCGAATTTCAACATTCTCAGAATCAGTTTAATGTGAGGGTTTATCTAACCTAATTATGGTATGCACAGGAATTACATGATTTAAGTCTCCCATTCCCTTTCCACCGTCGGACATCACAACGAAAGACGACATATTTTTTGTTGTTGTCCCTTCCGTACGGATAAACAAATTTGCCTCGTTGTTTATGTGTCATACTGCAAAGAATTGCGATTGTTTGCCTGCGTCTATGTTCGTCCTATAATATATAAAAATATGGGCGTCTTCAAGTCAAGAGAGAAAAAGCTTTACTAGGTTAGTAATTCTATCTCCACTTAGATACATCAAGTGAGATTGTACCGAAGCACTAATTTATACAAATGAAATAGAATAGTCGCTGGTGAACCTTTTAGTGATCGTGTAAATTCTGAACGATTTGACCGGTATATTTATTTTGTCGAGATGATAAAATAAGCTGTGGTACCTAAGGTAGCGTTCCATCGAAACAGTTAACCGTAGATATATTTGAGGTCAAGCCCGCCATCGCGTTGTGTATTATTTCAATCTAATCTATAACACAGCTCGTAGTTATTTGTGCTATAAGTTACATTAGCCATGACCGACTTTGAATAAGTCTACTTTTATTTGATAAGAGTCGATTAACCCTGATCAATTGTTACAATTTCAAACTCAGACCAATAAATAACCAACTAATTTGTGTCGCAATTTTACTAGTAGAAATTTTCTTAGATCTTATTATTAGACGTTAGTACATACAACATTCACGTGGATGAGCCATAAAGTAACTATCGTGATAATCCTTAGTGATTTTTTATGTAAATTTGTATGCAACATTTGTTAGTATTTATGTTTTTTACTCATAATAAGTCTTTATCCAACTTATGGTCCAAATTATACTAACAAATAAGAACAGCCATATAAATTAAAGCGATATTAGAAACTAAAGTTAAATAACGTAGATAATCTGAAATCATCAAATCATTAACTTGTCGTTTATATACAACTACAACAGGTCCTGTTTCACCTTAAAAAGATTGAGTACAAGGAATTTCCAAACTACTTTGGTCTTTAAGAGACCCGAGTAAAATTTACAAGATTTAACTCCGATCATGATCGTTGATTTTGGCTACATGGCTTTGCTTCTGTGCATACCTTTAGCAGGATTGACATATCTATACTAATATTATAAAGATAGAGTGTGAATTTTGTGCCTTGTGTGTATGCGGAAAGTATTTAGCGTATGTATACATGCTACATACATACAGCTATAGCTACATTAGGATACACTTGGATTCTTAAACTTGTATAACTATAACCGGTCGTCATCAATTTATATGCGCTTGCAGAGATAACGACAGATCTTCGTTGAACTGCGCGTCTATGTTGAAAGGTGGATGGTGGTGGAAGTCATGTGGTCGCGGACTTAATGGGCTATACTTACATGATCCACAAGATCTGACAGCAAGACAAGGTAAGCGATGCTCGTCTGACATTTGTCTACAAAATTCAACAAAAATCGGCGTGATTAACTAATAGAATTAACTATGACATAATTACTATAACAACCTAGGAAATGTGTTTAGCTGTATTTAGTATAATTAATGCTGCAAGAATTGAAACTTAAACATCTTCAATACAAAACAACGGAGAGTAAACTAAAAAATATTACATGTTTCTTTTAACCAAAATATAAGATGAGATCAACCTAAAATGGGAAGGAAGTAATCCAAAATAGGAATCCCCTGTTAGTTAATAACATAGTTCACTAGGCTTCCAACCTACAAAAAGAAAACACTAAAAACAAATTGAAGACAGAATGCCCATTGGTCATCGAGTTGCACTATTCATGTGACTCACAAATCACGATATTGTATCTTTCTTGCTCTTTCGACTTCTTCCTGTTAGCCACTCATGAACTTAAGAAGCTGCTGGCCTTTTTTTCGTGTGTTCGGTTCACCACTCACGAAACCTAAAGCCTTACAGTGACACCCAGCCTTGTTCTTCGTGAGTTCTTGAACATGTATTAACACCTCAACTGGCAATTACAGGTATCGTATGGTTCCGCTGGCGAGGTTGGGACTACACGCTGAAGCGCGCATCTATGATGATCAAACCTAAAGGATTGCAACCCAACACGTGAAGCGCATCTTCGCGGCCTGCACATTTTACATTATCCAGCCTCTGTTCTATCCTTACGTGGATTCTACATAAGACACATAACGTATCTTTAAATTAATGAAGTTACTCAGCACTCAGCAGACTGAATGTGCATCTATTATGTTATTCCTTAAATTATCTTAATTTCATACCGGCGACTTTGCCACATACCACGCGACAATAGGACGTGCATATTAAATTGAATCCATGTAATGATAAAGAACATTGAAGGCAGCTAATCGCTCAAATTGAATTATAAATACTATATAGTCGAGAAGTGTCTATCTCTGTAAATAATTCATCATCTAGAATCATGTGCTCACCGACAATCATCGTTACTCATATGTATTCATCTGTACCTAATTGACTTCTGATTGTATATACCGGGTAATTTTGCTTTTTTATCGATGTGCCACCAAACATCCCAAATTCATTAATTTATTATTCATGTTTTGATACGTAAAATCTTTCGTTAATTAGCTTTGTATTGTTAGATATAGGTTAAAATTAAATTAAGATTGTAAATAATTATAATACATATATATACATATATATATATATATTGAGTTATAATAAGATGCACATTAAAATATAAATTTTAGTGTATTTCCTTTCGATTGTTGAAAGCCATAATTTATGTATCCATGCAACTGCCTACTGGTCATACATAAAAAAATATGTAAACCGTCGATTATTGGCAATAATATTAATGTGTCCCATACCTAATCAATTTAAAAGTAGATGGACTGCTTTTAGAGAAAGTTGAATATGGTCGATGTGTACTGTTAAGAAAACATTTCATAATAATTGGTCGTTCATAAAACAACTGCAATTACTTGAGTAATTATGTTTATAATTATTCATAATTTTGAATGAAGGTACTTAAGGATCCATACCAGGATTTGGAAAATTTATTTTGACAGTAACAACAGACGATATCTTTAAAATTTTAAGAAGCAAAATTTTCTATAGATAATGTCTTGAATCCTACGCATGATACATAGATGACACGTTTCATAAAAATTTGCATTGTATTTGAATAATAGCTTGTTACGTACAACTGTCTTGATGTACCTAATAAAATATATCTATATTTTACGCAGTATTTTATTGAAATCTTGCTTCATTATTGCAAATTATAAATTCAATTATAAAATTAAGTTCATGTTGAAGATTCTGAGCTTCAGTTATGAATTGAAAATTTTAAATGTCTTAATTTTCGGAAACTGGTTTAAAATTAGTAAAACTTTATCCTTACTTTTCAATCTTAAATTTCCTACGTTCGATTTTAGGAAACATTCTACATCTCTTAAATAATAATAAATCGTCAAAAGGAAGATTGTACTCGAAAATTAAGCAAGTAATGGATAGGATTTGAAAGTTAAGATGTTAGACCTGTTATTATTGTAATTATTACAAAAACGACGGACCGAATTCGCCGGATATCGCGTCTAAGTAATAAATAAAGCAAAAATTACTAAACGGTTGTCTTCGTACCGTTTAATTAATAAAGAATATAAAACTTAAAATTAATACAAGTAGATTTGAATCTATATGAAAAAGGAGATAGGACAGGGTTGAAAAAATACCTTCATAGTCTGTTAAATTAAGTTTTTATATATTTCTCATTATTTATTTCTCTACGACCACAACAAATACTTAAAACTATAAAATTTCATGATTGTAGACCTAATTCATTAATGACTATGGTTTACAGATTGTGTGCTTATGAAAAATGTAGTTTAGATGCGATAGGTAGGCGCTGAAGTATTACGCAAAAATGACTACAATAGGATATGGATGTAGATTAACTTACAATATAGATATTCTAGGGGTTCCGAGACGTTCATGAATTCTAAATACAACACCATTTATATTTCGATCTGTCAGTACAAAAAGGAAACATAATATATATAACAACATGACACGTTTTAGTCAAAAATAGAAACAAAAAAAATTGTAATTTCATTATCAGTCATAGAAAGCCCGTTACACACATTGACCACATTAAGTCAAATTGTTTTATCTAAGGACCTATAAATGTTGTATGTACCTATACATTATAGTTATGTTAACTATGTTATAGTCCTGAGAGCTCGTATATATATAATGAAAGGAGCAAGTAGAAAGAAAGGGATTTCTAGACGGACAATGAAATTCAATATTTCAGTTATTACATTACGCCTCCATAGATTCTGCTCTTATCCTTTATAGAAAACGGTAATTATTCAAAATGCGTATAAATATTGAAAATTATTTTAAAATGTAACACAAGTAATTATAAGATAGTTCTTGAATTGAATTGACAAGTAATCAATTTAGCCAACAAACTGATGAGGCTCAAGACAATGTCTTTATGAATCTACAATTCTACATTTTCTGTACCTCCTGACATGACATACATATCGAGGACACTTAATATGTGGTAATGGCTAATGTGACAGTTATATATTACAGTGACTGCTTTCTTTTATCCATTAAATTAGATTTCTACTTGTATTATTAACTAACATCTAGTACATAATAATTAGAAAATTATTAATTCGTTAATAATTACATATGATCGAGACATTTAGATTAATATACCGAGAAATATGCAACTGTACCAACAAATCAACCATTATATTGTTTATAATAGCAAATTAACATAATGCCAGTTCTCCTAAAAAAAATCAACCATTATATTGTTTATAGTAGCTAATTAACATAATGCCAGTTCTTCTAAAAATCTGTTCAATAACAATTTTGGTTTTTTGTAATATAAACTGTGCTAGTTGATAGGCTGTCCACTGGCTAGCTGAGCAGTTGAGAAATCAATTAATACTTCATGGCAACGTTACCTTTATTGACATTGGCATCAATGTTTTTTGTTCATCATTTCTTGAACCAAAACGAACCCAACAAAAGCAAACAAGGATTTCGGCCTTGATACAACTGCATATAACGAGTCGATGGCAACGGATATCAAAAAGCATGGATAAAGTAAAGGAATTCTAACAAAACCGGATAAACGATTAACGAAAGACAATAAAAATAATCATTTAGACAAACCAGGACATTTTAAGCTGACGCTTGGTGACGTATACTTTGTCAAAGCTCTCATCATGGCCTCGGAATACGGTGCTCCGCTTACAATACTACACAGGAATTTCAAAACGAACCCTTTAAAAAAAACAATGGCAGTGATACTTTTAACGGTCCAAAAAATTTAAACGCCATAGATATAAATATAATTTTAGGGTAGAATTAATTGTCAATGGGGAAAGAAGGAACAAATAAAGTAAAAATATAATATAAATTTGATCTTCAACCTTACAATGAAACTCAATGTTACCCGAATCCTCTATATTTGGAATTGGTTTGATAGGTGAGAAAATGCTTTGATTTTCTTAAACATGTGGTTACATAGTGTATTTTACGGTTTGTATTTTTAAATACGCATAGGATAAACGTTAGAAGAATTATAGGTACACGGCAATACCTACACAAGATAAAATAATTTGATTATATGAAAAAATACATAATCATTCCACATTAAAAAGAACGGGAACTCTGTTCAATATAAATTTAACCAATTAATACAAAATTCCGAAAGTACAGCCTCTTGGGAACTATAGTTTGAATTTAATATGATGATTGCTTAATTCCAACACGTTACGATAACTCGGTCATTGACACATTTATTAACTGGAATAACTAAATAACTTCGCTTTAAATATTATAATATTGGGTGGTTGAGAATTACAATATACCGGACTTGATAGGTTTGTCGTGCAGTTTTCAAGCTATACTTTTTTGGTTCCGGCTGACTTTAATAGTCAATTATTATTATTCTACATAAGCAATACGTACATTGATATGAACTTGTGATTGCAATTGCAACTTACATAAGAATAATAAGAAACTGCATCTGCATACCGTCTCCGAAAAAGAATAGGCTTAAACAACAGTTGTAATTAACTCGGCTGAAGTAACTGAACATTTAAAAACAGATTTTCTCATTTTTTCAAAACGCTTGTCCAGAAACACAAAATCCTTGAAGCACACTTCCTACAGAGTTAATACGGCAGACTACATACTACATACAACATTTATGTAATCGTAACTTTAAATATACTAGAATCATATCATAATCTTTTAATACCACAGGGCATTCACTTGACATAACATAAATTTAGGGAACATCCGCCATATGAAAGTCAATAAACTAGTCAATTTATAACGATTTAAAAGTTGTCTACAAGGTGCAACTAAATCAAATCGCATACCATTATTATTCATAATTTATGGCCCATTCTGTTGATCATTAGAATCTTGGTCACCAAAAATGTTATTGGTTTCCCAAGTTATAGCAGAATCGTCGGGCATAGTTGGTGCAGTAACGTCGTCCATATCTTCAAGGAAAGGGTCTAAGGCTTCACCGTCAAAACTATTTAACTGATCAAAAACAGTGCCTTTAAATATCTCATCAGCGTTTAAAAATTTAAAATCTTGGGAGTCATCATCAGAATCCACCATACTTTGGACTGGCTCGGTAGGGGTCTCCGTTACTTGTTGTAACAGGGTTATATCAGAGGTACTACATGAAGGTTGTTGTTGAGATTGATAAGGTTGCTGAGATTGACAAGATTGCTGAGAATGATAAGATGGCTGAGACTGATAAGATTGCTGAGACAGATAAGATTGCTGAGACTGATAAGATTGCTGAGACTGATAAGATTGCTGGGATTGAAAAGATTGCTGAGATTGTTGTACTTCGTCTAATAGGTGTGGTTGTTGCTGCGATTGCAATTGCCGCGATTGTAAGTGTTGTTCTTGGGTTATAGTTGAATATTGTGACTGCGAAGTTCTCCGAGAATAGTTTGCTTGCTGTATTAGTGACATTGGAACGGAATGTCGAATTGGATGTAGTGCGTAAGTTTGTCGAAATTGTGATGGTGGCAAAGGCTGTCGAAATGGTGAGGATGATTGCGTTTGCCGAAGTTGTGGTCGTGGTAACGGTTGGCGAAATTCGAATTGTGTTGGTGGAGGTGGTTGACGAAATTGTGGTTGTACCGATGATTGTCGTGGTAGACGTGGTGGAAGTGGTTGCCGAAATGATGAACATGTTGGATGTGATTGGTGAGTCTTTCTAGTTTGTAGTGGTTGTTGTATTTGCGTTGTGTGTCTTGGCAGTAATAACGTTGTTTGTCGTGATTGTGACAGCGTTGTCAGCCTTGGTTGTGATTGATGTGTTAATCGTAGTTGGGATTGCATGGTCAGTCGTGGTTGTGATTGCATTGTCTGTCGTGGTTGGGATTGCATTGTTTGTCGTGGTTGTGATTGCATTGTCTGTCGTGGTTGGGATTGCATTGTTTGTCGTGGTTGAGATCGCGTTGTCTGTCGTAGTTGTGATTGAATTATATGTCGTGGTTGTGATTGTGTTGCCTGTCGTGATTGCGATTGCATTATCTGCCGTAGTTGTGATTGCGTTATCTGTCGTGTTTGTAATTGCGATATGTGTCGTAGTTGTGAATGCGCTGCCTGTCGTACTTGTGATAACACTGCATGTCGTGGTTGTGATAGCATCGTTTGTCGTTGTTGTGATTGCGTTGTTTGTCTTGGGTGTGATTTCTGTATTTTTTTAGTTTGCTGTGGCATAGGCGGGCGCTGTGCTGGCTTTGGTTGCTCTACTTGTATTTCCTCTAGGTCATGTGGTACTGTGAATATAGAATCTAAATCTCCTAATGAACACTGCATATCTTCCTGATCTACTAATCTAGAAGGGCTCGACTGCGATAGTCGATGCAGGGACTCTTCCGGTTCATCCCGAGATGTCCCTGCAATGTCCTTGTGTTATACTTTCAATTTCCGCGCGGCCACTCTTGCACCCGCACGTTCCTTCGCCTTTTCGAGCATCGGAGTCAGTTTTTTACCTCTTGCTAATACTTTGAGTAGATTGATGATGAACGGCACATAATTGTGCCTCCGGCGTGCTAGTTCTTGTCTATATCGCAACAACTTGAAGTTTTCTTGTTCCATCAACGATGTCAATCTGCGGCTCTCCCGCTCGAATGATTCTGTATCCATTGTTAGAATACCAGATCCACAATGTAACTCATGCAATTGGCGCTCAAGAAGCATTCTCTGATCAGCTACGAGGGCCATAAGATTGAAATGTATTTCGCCCTCAGTGTACCTGTTTTAACAATTACCTTTGGATTATTTTAATAAACTTTTGGTTTTTGTTAATTTCAATACGTTACTTAACCAAGTTACAACTTACGCATTAATTCTCTTCATAATAGTTGGTCGAACCACGCGAAGCCAATCCTGGTTACGGCCAATGGGTCCGTGATCTATAGGGCCTTCACGTAATCCATCCAATTCATACAGTCTGCCGTCTATTGGCATGTACCCCACGAAATGGTAAGCATCTTCATCCTTATTTAATAAAAATTAATAATATCAGATAAATTTAATTAAATTAATATCCCTAAAATTACAAAAGACATTCTTTTTACTTTTAGTTTGTTATTTATAATAGGTTTCTTTCGACATAATCTTAAACATTTCGGTTACTACAAGAGTTCTAGGTTATTACTTGTATTTAAGTATTTTTTTATTAATTTACATTTATTTACTAACTATTGCCCGCGGTTTTATTCGCCCGGGAATACTTTTAATTTATTTATCTATTAAAAAAGTCCTGAATTTTCTTTTTCATTAGAAATCTCATACGCGTCTTGTTATATAACAATGTACTTGTGTATGCATTTCGCTTGATATGAAGTAATCGGACGGTAGGAGTGTCGGAACTGTCATTGTTTTGACAAAACAAATAAATATATTGTGTGTGTAATAGATCTTATGCCGGATTAGACCTTTGGCTGAGTATTTAAAATGTGACACAATTCAGATTCGACAAAAAAGAATTGTCTTAGACTAAGTAAAAATGAATGCATATTATATTTATATCGCAAGGTTACAAAAATATAATAGCAAGTAAGATTTATTATGTAAATTAAATGTAATACAAACCTTGGATACAATTTTTGTATCAAACTCAAACAACTGTCGCGGTGCCATTGAATTATGTGCAATTCTTATAGTATCGGAGTTACTTAAAGCCAAGCCTCTCATATTAGGATCAAATGACATGCTGAATTCTTTTAACTTTGACAGCTCAGGGCCAAGTTGTACATCTGGATGTTTACAATTTAGTAAAAGGCTTACCACAGCTTGAGTGGCACAAGCATTATTAATGACCTGTAAAAAAATATGATTATTATTTCAGAAGACGTATAAAATAACAGTATAACTTTATCAAAAACGTACCTGTTTTGCAAAATATATTTTCTCCAAACGTTCCTTATCTGTGACAACAGGAAGATCTGGTTCATCATTTTGAAGGAACTTGAATAAAAATATGAGTCCATGCACAGGCCTAAAAAATTAATTAAGCATAGCTTTTCATTATATTACCTAAAATACTTCAGAATTACTTCAACTAAAGCTCAAGGGTCTAGTACTGGATGTAAAGTTTCCATAATTGGCACCATTCCCTTAGATAAAGCCTTCTAAATTCAAAGGTTGTACTAAACTTATGGCTTTAAATTAGACTTACAAAATAACAGACACAAATATTTCCTGCCACATAAAAGAAAAAATGATATGTATACACATACTTTAATTTATCTAAAACGTTATCATCCATGCTCCATAATTCTTCGACCTGAACACCTTTTACACCTGGAAATATTAAATAGCCACTCAAATTCAAATTCAAAATCATTTAATCATATAGGTATTTAGTAAATACACTTATGAACGTCATTTTTTCCTTCTACCACCGTTTCGAAAAGGTGCTTTAACAATGAGGAGATGAAAGGGCGAAAGAAACTCCTCAGCACATCTTTTAAACAACATATGGTAATTACAAAAGTTTAAAGTTACTGTTAATTTACTCTTATTTATGATCATCGTTCTCTACCTAGGCAACACGTTTCAAAAGATAGGTAATAATTTCTTCAAGAAGGGTAGATACATAGATCTTCATAGATAGAGTGAAAGAACTTTGTTATCCGTCAATTGTTAGATCCCTGACCGCTAGAAGAAAAAGCACTTGCGGGTTGTTATCGTTAGGTAATGCTCGTTAAATTATATCAGAACGGCATAAAAGTCACGCCGATATGTAGCCAACCTTATTTTCTGGAATAACAACCCGAATTTGTGTATCGGTAAATTAAAGGGTGCTATAGGAGGAAAATATTGTAATTTCCACTCATATTAAATTCAATTTCATTTATTTGCTGAATAAGGTTATGTAAGCACAGTACCCAAAATGGGTATGCAGATGTTTAATATAACTTATATTATTATGATTATTATTGAATACAATATTTGTTTAGCAAATATATCACATTGTTCTAGACAGTTGTATAAGTTATTGTAAATTACTTTTTCAATAATTTTAGAGAAGACAGAGATCAAAGCCTATCATCCTATTGATGATAACAACTTATATCAAGTCTATCGAATTTTTTTAATAACGGCCTAGTAATGGAAGTCTCAAGATCGTTCTCAAATGTGCCATATGGTATGTTTTGCATGTGTATATTGAGCATTCCCAAAAGAACATAATAAAATAAGCAATTACTTTGTCTTATTCTTCACAACAATACATCACACCAACTTCACTTGTTATATTAATGTTATGCCAAATAAAATAATAACTATGAAAAAGCAGTTGAAAAGCAATATTTTTTTATATGTAAATTTTTTTATATAAGTTTACCACTTTCACTTATGTAGGTATTTGTTAATTAGATATGTGGGTATGTAGGTACCAAAGAGGAATTTGGATATTCAATAAAAATAAATATAATAAAAATGATGTGTATACAAAAAAGAAACTATTAAAATAGTAATCTCATTATATTCTGATCCTGAAAGAGTTTAATTGCGATTAAAAGACTACTTCAATAAAGAGCCCACTAGGTGAAATAGTCGAGAATGACAAACTTGAGTCTATGTCATGAGTGGCCAGCACATCGGAGCAGCAGGGTGAAGTATACTCAACGCCTCCCCAATTACGACCAGAAATTCTCTGAACTCTACATAGGGTTGAATTAAAGCATGTTGTTGTACCCTGACTTCTTTAAAAGTTACAGTTTTGTAACTTTTAATTTTTTGTAAATTTGCAAGATATTTATTATAATAATTTACTATTAGGCATTTTTTTTGTGCAAAAGTTGACTTTTCAGCATGATAGTGTAAACTATATTGGTTTAGCTTGTGCTACATTTTTCATAATAATGATATATTCAAAAAATGAACATAGATATGACAAAGAATATACGGTCATTTTAAATTCCTAATTGTACCACAAATCTTTTAATGTTTTGTAAGTAATAATCATACATACCAAATTTTTTTATAAGTGTAGTAAATACTCCAGGATCACTTTCAATCAAACACCAGTCTCCACCCGACTCCATCTTTAGGTGGCTCCTAAGAAATATTAAATAGTACCATGATAGTGCACTGATTTAAAAGAATTAATTTGGTAACAAAACCCAAATTTGTATAATTTTATGACAAATCAATAAATTTTATCAGATATAAAACATACTCTCTCAAATAACATAATGGTCATATGAGGTCAAAATATAGACAAGATAGATACTGTCACTGCAATTCAAATATCAATTCATCAATTAATTTACTAGTACCTTGCTTTGATTTAGTAAAATCTACAGAAACAAAAATGAAAGCACAGGATGAAAATAACTCTAAATAATGACCCAGGATTTGAGTTCCAAATATGCCAATAATAATCTAAAATGTAAATAATTTTGTCATAAAACATTGATTAATCCCAAAAGGAACAATCCTTTAAAACATGTGAAAGATTTACAGACTTAATGACGATGCCTTAACCATAATTTTGAGTCAGTTTATACTTTTTTGCTACCCATAATTAATTAGGAAACAATAGACTGTCAAATAATATTGAATGTATAGAAAGGGTCATCCAACAATTTAATAAATTCCAGGGAATTTTAAAGAGACTGCCATGTGACAAGTGATATAAATAACCCAGGATGGTCTTTAATATTTTTTTTAATATTTCAGTTTCAATATAGAATACAATGAGTTCAAATAAAGATCCAAGTTCAGTTCAATCGGATAGACAATGATGACCCCATAGCCCAGTTGGTAGTGACTCTGCCTGCTTAGAGAGGGGTTCTGGGTTTGAATCCCGGCTGGGGCAGACATTCACTTGAAAGATAAATGTTTGTTTCTCGGGTCATAAGTGTTTACAATGTCATATTTGTGTATGTCCATGCCACCCGTAATACAGAGAATTCTAGTATGAGGGTGTAAATGTTTATTTATTATTATTATATATTATCTGCCAAACAGTAAAGGCAGGGATCTGAGCATATTTGATATTATAATCTGAACTTGAACAACAACAACGACTCCCTATCATCAATGTATATCTTACAAGTGTTTGTATTTGTGACCCACAAAAAACGCCACGAGAGAATACAAAAACCCCATAGATTTTGGAATATATATAGATCCTGGTTATATGATAAACTAGTAGTCAAAATTTGACACTTCATTAAATAACATTATATCTTCAATTTTTTTTATTTTTAAAGCTAAAGCTCATCAAATGCTATCCAACGAAACAAGACCAGTTCACAAAGAGGGGAGAAAAGTACTGAACTTTTTTGTCATTGTATTTTTATGTGAAGAGAATTTGTAGTTTTTAAACATCTTTTTTTTAGAAGTTTCAATTATTTTTTATTGAAACATTAATACTCATCAATAGCTACCAAACAAAAAGAAAATTATGAAAATCGATTAACAGAGAAGTAAAAGGAGTATAAATATTTATCTTTGCATATTAATATATAGAAAATCTATAGCACCAAATAGATACAAAATCCATAAATAATAAAAAAATTGCATAAAAACGTTTCAAATCGCCCTCCAAGGAAGTAATTACTGTTAAAAAAGTTAACTTTGTTGTTTTATGTTGATTATACTTATTGATTGCACAGATTATTCACTTATCACTATCATGTTAGTTAACCAATCAGTGTCTAATTTCGCTAAATATATAACAACCTTATTTACCAATTTCACGAAATCTGAACGAATATGCTAATCCTTATACATCCTGCAAAGCAATAACCTATTTATTACATAAATATCTGGACAAGATGGCGTCAAAGATAAATGCTGAATAATGCTAAAAAACCAATGTAGGAAATAAAACCGATTAGCAGAATTTTAACTGTTAGCAAGATATTATTTGCTTGTTCGAGAAAATAAACAATTCAAACAAAGCATTCAATTGGCGTAAAAAGACAATCTTAGAATAATCTTGTACGTAATTAAATTTAACATGAAACATATTTTATATTTAACAGGCATCATTTTCCAATGTTTAAAATAATTATCGGTATAAAAAGAGTAACTGCATTTTTCCTTGACGTGACTATAACTACGTAATTATTTTTCCACTTACTGGTGGCGAGCTGCATGAAATCGTTCTCCACAGTAAAAAATATTATTATTGCAGTGCAATATTTTCTAAGGACAAGAAAAACACTATTGTATAGAAATACAGGTAGATAATCTACCTGTATTTATTTTACAATAACACAAAGAAATGGATTTTACGATCTCAAAAACCGTAACATTGCAATGATGTTTGTAATATGAGTTTCAGTATATCAAATTGTACTCTGTGAATATGAGTGACTGTTGATGCAATGATAGGGATGTAAATAATCGATTTAAAATTTCACCGATTATTATTTTCTAATAATCGATTTTTAATAATCGATTATATAAATTACATATTTCAACACAACAAGTGTCAAAAACAGAACAGAACAAGTCGATCAAAAGACGGCACCATCTGTACGTATGTATGTAAAACAGTTTCATATTACGAATGGATCCATAGGCAAACAAAAACAAGGAGTGACAGGAGAATTCCGTTTTCGAGTTCAGTCAATTAAATCGATTCAATGCAAATTACTCAAAGTATCAAATGAAAATATCGATATTTATAATTCATCAAAAATAATGATATGAGTGAGATTAATATCGAAATGTACTGTACGTCTGTCCTTAATTCGTTCTTGTGGTGAGCAATAATGAATGATTGACATAATTGAAATTTTTACTGATTACTGATACGGTTAATTGATTATAATTAGTTATTAGTTCTATTTGATACTCATATAACGTCAATTATTATTAATATTTAAAATAACCGCACCTGGTTTAAGCAAATCAGTTGATCATAATTCTGCGTTGTTTGTTTTAATTCAATTCTCTAGAGTGATGGTTTAGTTCTATGGTTTTACTTATATTAAATTTCTATTTTAAAAAGAAGTAAATTAACATCAAATTAACATTTCTTTCTTTTCTATAAAAAGAAACAACTAAGGTTGTTGAGGAACTTGTTATTGATAAAATAATATTCAATTGCAGGAAAATTGTATGTTCCATTATAAATAAAGTATATTTTTTTAAATTCAAGCATTTTTTGATAACAAATATGCCTACTGCCTATTGACCGCAAACTCATCTCATGTATCATTTCTGCGACGGACACGAATAACGAATAAGTAGTTAACGAATAAGTAGTCTCGAGAGATCTAAATAATCGAATGATTCCCTTAGTATAATTGTCACCACTACTTTATTGGGTCGGTCTGCGTCATTTATGTGGTCGCCTTTGAGGTTCGTCATTTTTGTGTGAGGGTGATATTTATTGTTGTATATTATAACTTTACTATCCGCGAGAGTTTATAATGTAATTGGTGTTTTCGAATTTGTTAAATTATGACAATTTTATTCTGGTATCGTGAAAGAACCAGCTGTAAGTTTACCACTGTGTTTGTGGAGAATAAATGTAGTACGTAAATTCAATTTTGACATAGGCAACCTATCGGGTGTCACAATTTTTATTTTACTGTATATTGTTGTAGTTTAGCGATTCCGCATAAATGAATAGCAGCAGTAGCGAACAAAATGGCCGCCAGCCACCATTGCCGGGACAGCTACCATCTCAGCGCCCTCTACAAGATCCAAGATTCGCGGACAATAACCCGGCTCAATTCGTTGCTAAAGTTGATATCTGTAGAGACTTCCTTTGGGGTACATGTACTAAAACTACACAATGTAAATACCGTCACGAATTGGACTTTGAAGAAATGAAAAAAGTATTACGATTTTGCCACGATCATCAGAATCGTACTGGTTGTATTCGTGAAGATTGCACCTATTTGCATGTGACGAAGGAAGAAGAAAGCCTTTTTTTAAGCAGCGGTCAGCTTCCACGAGTTCTTGCGGAAAGGCATACAAATATGATCGCTGCATCGAACACTGCGGAAACAATACCGCAAATAGCATTATTTATTCAGGAGTCATATGGGAATCCATTGCCACCTCCACCGCCTCCGCCCCCGCCGCTCCCAACGCCTTCGTCCTCAGGCATGATTACCTCGCGACCAGCGACAGCCCAACAGCCGCCGCCACCGCCGCCACCTCCACCTCCTCCTGCTGGTCCTCCCCCAGTTCCTCCAATGCCACCAACTGTACATGCTGGAATGGTTCCCCCGATGCCTGCACCAGTGCCTACATCCATGGCTAATCAAATAGCAACAGCCAGGACCATTAGTGGTGTATTCTCACCTGTGACTCCTCCGATGTATACAGGTATGCATTGACATTAGAGTATTAGTTTATTATTACTCTTACTAAAAATCTATAAAGTTTGTGGATACTTAGTAACTTGCTTAAATCTATGTTTTATGGAAAATTTTTGGTTTTTGATTTGTTGAGGGTAGGACTATTGTTACATTTCACTGTGTGTTATTTGTCTTGTAATGTGAAAGCAAATGAAAAAATGCTAAGAATAAGTACTATCTTCATAATTTTGTATATATACTAAGCAAACAAGGATTAATGAAAATTTAAATTCTTCGTCTGAGTTTTCTGAAGACATTTTCTGATTTTTGTTAACAGGTCCACCACCAAATGTTATGTATCCTGTAAAGCTACCTCCTCCTAATCTTGCACCCTTGTAAGTAATAACTCAATTATTAAAATTTTTATATAAAAATATCTAGGGATCTAGCAACTTTTTGTGAATACTTAAGAGTTCTTTGTTAACTTTTAGCTATACTAATATAAAGTGAGAGTGAGAATTTTGTTAGTTTATGTGTATAAAACAAATTGTCTGTTTTATGTCGGTGTAATAATCTCGAAAACTACAACATGGGTTTTCATATGGATTAGATAAGCTGATTAACAGGAAAGGTTTAGGTGTATCATTTCACACTTATAGTATTAGTGAATTTAATTATTTTATTTCATTTCATAACATAAAATTTCATGAAGAAAAGTGAGGGTAGGAGTAATTTAAAAAGGAACAGTATTTGAATTTGTGTTATTCCTTAAATTGCAAAAAAATTAAAACCAAATTAGTAACAGTACTCCCATTATTAAAGAGAGGAGATGACACTTGAGCCAATAAGAAATAATTAGACACATGGTAATGAAGGGAGCTGGTTCTCAGTAATGTATTGTTTTGCTTTGGCCTTATACAATATGTATATGCTACCATTTCACTGGTTTATGGCTATGCATCATGGAATATATCACCTCATGTGGACAATCACTACATATAAATTACTGCTTAATGGAATTCTACAATTACTGTGACAATATTTGGTTATGTAGTTTCACCACTTTTAAGGTTTTTAATAAGCAATCAAACTATAATATCTTTGCATTTTAATTAAAACAATATTTTATTATAGAAATAAACACATTTATTCTTACTCTATTGCTACCGAATGTCATCTCAATAATCAACTTACTCACATTATGATCCACATACACTACACAAACAATTAAGATTTCCTGTTCCATGGCAGCCTTAGGTTGGTGCATTTAGTATCTTTTTTCTTTTTTTAAACAGTTTTATTTAGCTTGCCTTGTTATTTTGGGTGAAATTAAAGATTGATCTGATATTTGGTATACACCTTTAGTTCCGATGACAATACAATTTAATACAATCTACATCATTGTAAATCGAAGATAGCCGCCACCAACAAAATTGCAGGTTACATAGTATTTTACAACCCCCTCAATATGGGTATCAAATAAAAGGCCTTGACTAGTAGAATAGTAATACACTATGGAAAAAAAACGCAAATGCAATATGACCGCCAAGGAAATAGCATTAATCCGCAATTTTTTCACAACCCCTTCGAAGGATTATGTATTGAGGAGTTGATTGCAACAAATTGTCAGAATTCTAACCTTGTAATAATGAGGCATTACATGAACTTAATAAAATGAGAAGTATTATGTAACAAAATTAAGAACTAAAAACTTGAAAATAAACATGGCCGTATTGGGGCGGCCTAGAATACTCCCCCCAATCCCATGCTGGCAAAACAGGGCGTCGTAAGAAGCGACAGAAGCCAGCCTGCTTGGTGGTAGGGCGTCGCGTAAAGATTGTATTATCAGTATTATTATTAAGTCATTAAATTATGACTGGTATTATTATTATTGTCTTTCTGTGAAGCCCGCCTGGCTAGCTACCACCCTCCTGCTGGAGTCAGCCGCCAAACGACTCGGCGTGTTCCGGCTGGGGCTTGAGAGCCAGTTCTATCTTTCTTACTTTCTCATTTTCTGGCCGACAACGCATCAGTGATACCATTGGTTTTGCTGATGCCCATGAGCGGCAGTGACCAATTACTATCAGGTGGCTCGTCTGCTCGTTTGTCGGCTATTAAAATTTAAAAAAAAAGGGAAAAAAATTTTTGTAACTTAGTTTTATTGAAAAATATAATAATGATCTAGATTCTAGACTAAAAGTTAAATAAGCTGGACTAAAAGTAAAAAAAGGAAATCCCACAGGATTCCATCATGGAACACATTCAGTCAATGAAAAACCATTTATTTACAAGCAGTCATTAGGGTCAGGGGGAGTAACACAAAATATTGGAAAGAAATAACATAAACATTATAATTTTTTTTTTATCTTTTCATATTCTTATTCATTTAGACTACCACAACTGATGTCCTATTGTAATATTTCCCTTAATTGAGGCAGGAAATTCCATTTATTATAAATATTTTTGATATAATGTCAATGCTAACAAAAGTGCCTTTCAAATGATATACCACACAGTCCATAGTTCATTACATATAAATTGTAAAAAACAGTCTTGAGCAATCTGTGCTGAATATTGTTTGAGTTTTTATTGAGAAATATTAAGTTTAGAAAAAAGGGTTTTATTACCAATTTTTAAAACATCCCTTTATTTCTAGACATTTAATGTACTTATGTGTATATAATTTGTTAATATCTTGATGTCAATGTCACCTTCATTATTTATTATATAATAGCTTATACCATTGTTATTGTGTGAACATATTCACATTTATATCAATGTGTGTGTGTGTGTGTGCATTGATAAATGAATATACTGAATTCGAACATAATTTTGATTTTAGAGTAATAGTGTGTATTTATAAAGACTAACATGAAAAATTTCAAGGGAATAACCATACCTTAGTTGTACTAGTAATAATATTTAAAATAAAAAATCCTTTGGAGTATCGTTTTAACAATCTGTCTTCTATAAGAACTTATTATTTTTTGAAAGTTTGGTATACTTTTGACAATTGATTTCCCATTTTTCCCCACTGTGGTAAAGTGGCATTTCAACTCTGTATCGAGCTTCCAAGTCAATTTTTCAATCAATCAATTGGTATTTAAGTCAGAATTTTGCAATAGCACCATATTGTTGTTGTTTAAAAGTTCTCCTTTATTTCTTAACCATGTTGGTCCTTAATGTTCAATGAAGTGTTTACTGATGAATTTGCTTGGGGATACTTTCTTCAATTTCCATAGAAATGTGGAAATGTTTATTTAAATGTTAATTATAACACTCCGTAATTAGTCATTATACAAGGTTCTATTATTGTTAACTTGACCAGCAATATATTTGTAGCGTGTGGTTGGGTTGTGCAAGTGAAGTAGTACTCACTAAGTTCTGTAAGTTGTTGCTTAATTGTGTCTTCTGTTACATTAGCAAGTTGATTGCTAATAGAGTTGGATCTTTGCTTATTTTTAAAAGCATAAGTTTTATTTTTAAAAGCACAGCTGTAATGAAGTTTGCGTCACGTTGACGTATTTACCTTGGCATTTACGACTGTTATAGATGCGGATAAATCATTTAAAGCAAATTCGCATCGGAAAACATAATATTGGACTTCAGGTCCATTAGGACCTCTGACACAGAATCTTTGATCGACAAAAAACGGATAATCATGTCGATTCCCATCAAGTATTGTAGTCTAGTATTAACTTTAATCTTTGTTATTGTTAAGTTGGACTAATTTAACGTGTTTACTCAATATTTCATTTTTTGTTGGCGATTTCTCGTTATACTAAGTAAGTTTTTAGTAAGTGCTGGCTTACAATGTTCCATTATTAAATCGAAACTACCAGCCCTATCCTCGTTATCACTATCATAATTCATATTCACCTATGCACTCGTCAGGATCTACATTGCACAATTTATTATACAAAACATCAATTACACCCAGTTGAATTGCATGTGTTAGACACAGTCGTTGATCTACCTTCGCAGCACGGCTTAAGACTGTTATGACGCTGGCACTATAATTAATCAAACAAATAATGTCTTTGTCTAGAGAAAGATAAAAATAATTCAATTTATTTTTGAAATGTCCGAGCAATGTTGAGCGGTCCCCTTTGAAGTTATACGAATAAGTATCGAGTTTTAAGTAATCAGCATGATTACTTTGAAGCATCATGATTTTGTATAATCATTGCAGTTTTTAATGTCCCATGTACTTGGATAAATAATCATTTTCGACGCTTTGGGTGAGGTATGCAATTAATGCGGACAAAAAAAATCTTTCTTAGTTCTTCGGATGTGCAAAAAGGTTTTAAAATATAAACCGTCTGAAGCAGCCATCTTCGTTACAATATACTCAGTAGAATTAAGTATTTTAAAATAATCTGTAATTTTTTGTTTCTTTGTTTGGTTTGAAGATTCTTGAAGGTTGAAGATCAGTTTTGGTGGGAAACTAGACGTTTTCTTTGAAGTCTATTGAGTTTGAGTGCTTGCTGCGCAAATGGTTTCTTAGATTTGATATTGAACTGCCCGTCGCTTTAAGTTTTTTATTACATAGTTTGTATTTAGATTACTTTAAGTCTTTTGCACGTAGAAAGTGGAAAAATATCGATGATTTACCAGAGGCCGTTTTCTCCACGTATTCTCCACGTACTTGGGTTGAGATTCTGGTGGATCACCAGTCCTTTTCATATTTTTACCTATAAATAATACAAAAAAAGATAAGCTCAGATTTTGATACACCCACACATAAAATTAACATTTCATACAAAATAAAACAAAAACAAGCTAAATTTATAAAAAAATAGATTGCCTGACGGATCTTTTTTCTGTCCGGTGACAGGTTCCTATATGTATTAAATTAAAGTAAATAATAAGTATAGGCTATATTCGACAGACAAAAAATAAAATGAGTTTGAAATTTGGAAGAAAAGGTACCGACCGTGTGCCAGTGCGGTGCACATACAATCCTTAGACGTACATATACCCAGCCCATTTTGTGTGCTTAAATTTTTACACAATTAAAGTCTTTAAAACCTTAAAACAACATTAGTAAGCAAATAACAATAAACAATTTCCATTCATTATTAAGCACAAATTAAAATTTGATATTATGATAAAAATTAATTGACCTTACTTTGGCGTGTAATTCAATATTTAACCTATAATACAAAAGCTGCAATGTTTCTCTGTTTGAGTTGATACTTGACAGAGAGAAACTGACGAAATAAGAAGGCGGCCGACAACGTCAAGTCCAGAATCAAGACAAAGCACGCTCGTTTCATTAACCAAACAATATACATATTACATACAATAATGTTCGTTATTATAGTTTATGTTAAATTTATGTATAAAGAAGAATGTTTTTGTGTAAAAACTGAAATAATAGAAAAAACCGTGTACTGTGTGTGTGATCTTAAAATCATTTTCCTGAGAAAATACTATTTTGAAGATAAAGCTTTATTCTATGGATAGGTCAGTATACAATGATGTATTGTACAACAAATGTAAACATGATTTTTAATTGCACTACTAACTTATGGTAGAGGAGAGGACATCGTCAAATTCTTTTAAAAATTTAAAATTTTAAGTACACAAGCATTAAAATGTAAAGATTGATCTAATTAATAATTCAAATTATCCTGTAAACAGTACAGTGATAATGGCCTTATAATTTGCAATGTCTATTTAACATTTTATTTCATCATAATTGGAATTTAAAGAAATATTCAATGCAAAATCAGTTAAAAGTAGTAATATTCTGACTGACATTGACATTTCTAGTAGAAGATTTCAGCTATCAATTAAAACAGATTGAACTACTATTCAGTTACTATTAGTATAAAAGTATAAGTATGTGGCTGGCATATATTTATGTTTTAATGTCATTTTCCATTGTTATCAAAACATGAATCTTTATATTTTACATCTATATCTATATATTTTTATTTACATCTTTAATATAAAGTTATTTTAAGTACGTTATGATATGAGGATATTTATACAATCTGCCTCAGCCGGAGGTGACAGCTCGGCGATTTTGAATATTTGCACAAAATTAAAAATAGCAGCATCGATCCCCTCTTTAAATTGCTCTCTTCGTAGTGATCGGTACAGCATACGTAACCCCGTATGTAACCCCAATAATGATGTCGACTTACTTGATTTATTAGAAGTAGATAGACCTTGGGGGCCATGCCACTGGACTGCCTCTTTCAATCCATCTTGAATAGTTTTCATTGACAAATTGGCGTACCGACGCCGATTAATGTGCCGGGCTCCATCTAATTGGAGGTACAGGTTTCGCTTCGTCAACAAAGGAAGGTCTTGTAGTGACAGAGGTAGGTCTTCGCGCAAGAAGTTTAACATCACTTCTTGCTTAAGCCGAATTGGCCTTGGCATTTTAAATGCCCTAATTATTCGTTTACCAATCATTCCCGCTATCATGTTTACGAAAAATTCATGCTGGAACTAAGTTCTCCTGACAGCATATGTATTTTCTGTGGCCCAGACGTGTTAGAGGGACACTTTTCTAAAGTTGTACTTCGGCACATGATAGAGATAGCTACATCATTGTTGTGAGATTTAGGTGATATTATGTACTTTAATAATAATGTGAATAAGAATGATGTTTATTGGGCATTTGTCAAGTTTTTTGTTTTGGATAAAATAAAAAAAGGATTTTTTACTGAATTTTAGATAGGTTTAATACCTTGAATCGATAAACTGTGTTAACATTTAGTAAATAAAAAAACAAAATGGAAAAAACTGTAAACACAAAAAAAAAACTGTAAATAGTGCAACAAGGCATGTGTCTACAAAAAAAAAAACAATTAAAAAAACCTAAAACTCTAGTTTATTGTTGTTTATTATTATTTTTATGCAAATATTCAAAAAAACGTCGAGCAATCACTTCGCGCAGTGGCATATTGTATTAGTGCCTGACCTTGTGGTCACCAAGTGTCTGCAAAGCGATGTCATAAATTTTATTAATTACCTGTTTATGCGTGATTATCATTAGATCGTGCAAAAATATATGAAATGTAATGATAAAACGAATATTTTATTATTTTCGGCAGCTACCATTTTTGTCTGAAATAGGGGTTGTGATCAGCCTCGCCTATATTTTTGTTCTGTCATGCATGCAACAGTCAGTTTTTTATTTTGAATCTCTGATCAATTTACTTAAACATTCATCCTCGTCGTTAGAAATTAGTTCGAAGTCACACTTTCCGTAAGCATTTACAACCAGCAGTTTGTATTGTGTTAAAGATGTTAACATTAAAATAACGTATATCCAATTTCTGTAAGTGCTAACGTGCCGTATTTAAAAACGCGGTATATTAAAGGTTTATGTTTAATAGGTTTGATCATAGTGTACCACCACCACCGTTGCCAACCGGAATACAAAGTATACAAACAAAAAATGGTGCCACGAAACGCAGGTTACAAACTGCAGGTAAGCAAATCGCAATTAACGTAATGAGTTTATTTTATCTTTTAGATATTAACAAAAACAAGAAACTGAACAGCCCTTAACATAGACTAAACAAAAGTCAAAATTATTTTTGCTAAGCGATAACGGAGTTTGAGGTTACTGAGATATGTAAGCCTTAGCGAATATCAGGTATTCGGGATAAACCATATATCTAACAATCATGGCAAGTATAAACAAATTAAAGTTTTTCAAATCTAAGTGAAGTTTTGATTTATACTCAGTTTTGATAATGTTAGTTTTTTTGTTTAAACTTGTCGGGTCATTTGTAGTTGCATTATATGCAAGCTATAATATAAGAAAAACATTGTTTCTCTACAGTTGATCCCAAAAACAGAGAAACAGTGGATTTTCAAACTACGGTTTCCGTGTTTATCCAATTATTTATGTAGTCAAAGCCTTATTCGCGGTCACCTTATTCGAGTTTTAAGTTGTTTTATTTTATTTTTAATGCGATACCGTATTCTTTTCAATATATTTTGCAAAACAAATTTATTTATCATGTAACAAGTTATTGCCGCTTGATCAAAATTTTGGACAAAAGTTTTTACCCTCCTACATTTTACTAAAAAGTTATCTTCGTATATTATACTACGATTAAAACTACCAGGTAATTAATACATCAATGATTTTTGACCAACTTTTGGAGGTCCTTTCGCTCTAACACTAACACATCTCACACTGTATGGATAGGATTCATGTGTTTGTTATTTATTTAAAATCTTATAGTGACATTGTCGTTATTGGTTTTAATATTTTTTTGATTTGCGGCAAAATAAGAAATGTACAAAAAAATTCTTTTATATTTTTAAAGTAATTTATAAAATTGCTACGAATGTCCTTTAAACAATATTATTATAAATTCTCGGATTTTGTTTTCTTGGTATATTTGTGACATACTTTGTCCGCGAATGAGGTGCTTTGACTGTATAATTATTTTACATTTTATAATATAATTTTGCAACCAATGACAAAAATGAATTATGAATGGTAAAAAGTCAAATATTTGCATGCTTTCTAGTAATTTTATGCAAAGAGTATAAATACATATTTTCCAAATTAAAAAAATAAATATAAAAAAACATATATAAAAACAAATAAAAAAAAATGCTAATAAAATATTTTTTTTTTATTTGATGAAATTGAACTTGGAACTATTACAAAACGAATAAGGATAAACTTCAGCAATGATGTTCACAATTTCAAATTTAGACTACAGTTTGCTGTATTATGAAATCAAAAAAGCAAGTCATAATAACTTGACAATATATATGACTAATTTATTGGGATCACGTTAACAGTTAAAATAACATGGACATAATCGCAAAACGCCTGTTTAATGAAGTGCATACAATAAAATTAGTAAAAGTACGCGGTGACTGCGCGCCTTCCGCCCACTTATAGATACTATTGGATTCTAAGCGAAATAGATGTAACGATGCACCGGATAAAAATGTGCTTTCAACACTTTCTTAGTCACTTATGCTATAGTACTGCAAAAGAGAACCTAGTATTGACTCTTAATATTTATTTATTTTGTTTTTTATTATCTGGCCCTAGTCGCGATCGTTATAAACATGCGTGACGTTGAACAAGTTGTTGTTGTATACGGCAAATAAAAATTATTGTTACATACCACCACCACACCTGCATTAATGTTTTTTCATATTTTTAAACATCCGACAGTTTTGTTTAAATTGCAATGCGATGAATTAAAATATTTTTCTAACTTCATTCATAAAATTTGAATTCATTATTATACCCTGTACAAGTTAGCTTGATCTTTTTGACAGATATAAATTATTCTGATCGACATAACTTTGCAATGACGAACATATTATTTTCTTAATTTAATGATTTTAAAAATTGTAAAAATATTAAAAAAAATACATATAACACAAAAGTCCCTAAAGATTCAAGCGTTATCCGAAAATTTTAAGACATTTTATTGCTTCAAAGTAAAATTTAAATACGAACACTGAAAATAATAGACTCTTGTACAATATTACATCGGTCGGACGGATGGGACACGAATAACGTGCAGTAACTGTTACAAATATCAATTACAAAAAATCATTATTAAAGATCATTGTTAAGTTATTGTTACGAACGGGGGTCCTTTTGGTTAGGGTCTCTTAGGCTAGTGGTTGGGGTCTCTTTAATTGGTATAACTCTTTTTAGAAAAATAAGGTAAAAAAAATTGAATTCTAATTTGAATTACGCATTCCATCGTTCCATCGACTGGCCATATAAGCCGAATGTCGGGAACACTCGGGGTCAGTAGTGTGCAGTAAAGTCGAGAGGAAAGAAGAGGTTAAAGGAAGAAGTTAAGAGGAAGCAAGACTACCTGCCCGTAACATTATTATTTTTGAATTTAAGTTTTTATTTTGAACTTTTGTTAAACATGCCTAAAAGGACGAAAAAAACTGTACTCAACAGTGAAACGCGTGACTTCGTGATTCGCTTACGCGATTTGAGCGTGAGTCACAAAATGGGAGACCATTATTGCCATTGTCTCAAGTGCGGCAACGTGTAGCTGACGCTTTGGGGATTGGATTAGCTACTGTGACACGAATCTCTACGGAAAAATATGGTAAAGTAGGTGATGAGGAGAATAAACTGTCGTCTCCTAATAAAAAACGTAGGCGTATCCAATCTACCGTCAATATTGACGATTTTCAATGTGCGGCCATACGAAACCACCTTTATGGTTATTATTCAAGAAAAGAATTGCCCACACTTGACAAGTTGCTAGTGACACTAAGAGAAGCTAATTTATATGACAGCGATCGAACCTCGCTGTCAAAATCCAACCACAAGATTCTTATGGAAAGGAATGACATTGCCCTCAAACGAGTTGATTTCTTAAGAAAAGCCAAAAATATTACCTATGTGGAAAAAGTTGTGTTTTTAGATGAAACTAGGTTGAATGCCAATCAAACTGTTAAAAAAACATGGAACGATGATACTGCCCAATCGTCTACAAAAGTACCAGAAGGAAAAGTGGAGAGACTGATAATTTGCCACGCAGGTACTGCCCAAGGTTTTGTGCCAAACTGTTTACTGGCATTTAAATCCAAAAAAACGAATGAGTATCACGAAGAGATGAACTTCGAAAATTTTTCGGAACGGTTTTATAAAATGATGGACAACCTGGATGGTCCTCATACAGTAATAATGGATAATGTATCCTATCATTCCACGCAACTTGACAAGGTTCCGATGACGGCAAACAAAAAAGCCGATATAATAGAGTGGCTCATAAACAAGGGCGAAAATGCCGACGAAAAAAAATTCGACCCC